>PVLC010003855.1:0-91848 GCA_004027655.1 Graphiurus murinus | reverse complement strand
CGGTACTGGGGATTGAACTCAGGGGCATTCTACCTCCGAGCTATACCCCCAGCCCTATTTTTTATTCTTTATTTTGAAACCGAGTCTCACTAAGTTGCGGAGTGCCTCACTAGGTAGCTTAGGCTGGCCGCGAACCCGGATCCTCCGGTCTCAGCCTCCCGAATGCTGGGATTACAAGCATGCGCCACCACGCCCGGCTGCTAACTAATTTTGAAGGAACAATTGTGTTGCCACAGGATTGGGTTTCTGTGGCTTTACTGACACATTATTTGCATATTTTCACTTATGTCATAATGATGGTGCCATTTTCTGCCCTTTATTCCACATAACTTGATGATAGATGAATTTGAGTGACTAAAGCTGAAGAGTGACTTATTCTTTGTTTTTCAAAGGTCTCATCAGAAAATTGAAGACTCCGAAGAAAGCAGTGATGAAATCCTTGCTCGTCTAACCTCTGCGGTAAGACCATGGGATTTCTCTGCCTAGGGATGCAGAAATAATGAGGTCCAGTCTTCCACAGGAGACAGTTTGGGTGGGTCTCAGTGCAGAGATTCTCCCTGAGGCCTCTCAACACTGTGGGAGGCCACAGCAAGGCAGAGAGACAATGGCTTCCCATGCTGGGCCCTGATGCAGCCTCCCCTGAGAGATTATAGAGATTCCCTATGGAAAGTTTCCACAGCCTTTCCTGGAGGCATAGTATCTGATCCTTCAAATCCAGTATGATTTAACCTAGGAAAAATGGTGACCTGCTACACAAAGGAGAAGACACTCTGTTTCATTAGGAAAAAAAAGAAACCTAGGCAACTAAAGGCCAGGACATTGTTTTTAATATACTGTATTGAAACATTTTCCTTGTTTTTTAATCAGATTTGGTCATTGCCTTGTTGGTTGAAGGAAAGTTCATGCCTTTCTTCATAGCAAAAGCTGGCTGTGGTTGCTAATCATGGAGCTCATTTTTGATAGGCTCTAGTAATTCTATGTCACAAAATCTTATCCACTGACTTGACTATTTGGAAGCTTTACTAGGCGTTGCAAATATTCTTTAGTTCTGCTTTGATTCCACTAGTAAATGGTAATTGCTGAGAATCATGTTCAATTGGGTTCTGTGTGTAGATGAAACTGTCTGCACAGGGTGTTATATACGAGGTCTTGTCACCTGGGCGTAGTCTGAAGCATGAAAGTTGTTTTGCCTACTCCTCATGAATAAAGCTTAGAAAAGTAATTTTTTACCAAATATGGTGATCAGTGGTATAAAACTTCATGTGAAACCAAATTTTAATAGCATGTTATAGAAAAATATTTAGCACGACCTTTGTTGTTTTAAGTATTAGCTAAAGAGGAATGCCAGCTGGGCGTGGTGGCGCACGCTTGTAATCCCAGCATTCGGGAGGTTGAGACTGGAGGATCCAGGTTCGCGACCAGCCTTAGCTACCTAGTGAGGCACTCCGCAACTTAGTGAGACCCTGTTTCAAAATAAAGAATAAAAAATAGGGCTGGGGGTATAGCTCGGAGGTAGAATGCCCCTAAGTTCAATCCCCAGTACAGAAAAAAAAAAGAAAGAGGAATGCCTATTGTATACAAAATCATAATGCCATATTAAAAAATTACTGTGGGCTAGAAACTATGCTGAATATTGTGTGTGTGTGTGTGTACACACATTCTACTAAACTCTACAATAGTACTATGAAGTAGCTGTTATCATCTGTTTTACAGATATGAAAGCTTGTGGAGTTTAAGTAACCTCACCCAACTAGAAAGGGGCAGTGATTTCTTGCAGTACAGTTAACAGCACCCTCTTGTATATTCACTTTTTAAATTCAAATTTGGGAGCTTCATGTATGGTTGTTTTTTAAAAAGCCTCATTTCTTTAATCCCAGTAGTTTATTTCCTATTACCTCCCTCTTTTTCATTTTTTTAAAAAATACGTATGTATAGTATTGGGGATAGAACCCAGAGGCCTTCTATCTCTGAGTCATATCCCCAGCCCTATTTTCTTTTTATTTTGAAACAGAATCTTGCTATGTTACCATGTGCTGGCCTTGAACTTCTGATTCTTCTGCCTCTACCCTGCAAGTACTGAGATTACAGGCATGTGCCACTGTGCCTGGCCCGTTCCCTCTCCTTTTAGGATTGTCATCAGGAAAGGTCCTTTCATCTAAAAAAAATACCTGAAATTCTACTCTGAAAGAAAATTCTAGTGAATTTTCATAATAAAATAATATAAGAAACAGTGCATGAGTAGAAATAAAAGTGTCTTTATAATTCAGTCTAATTTGTAATTGTTCTTTACACAGATAAGAACAATTAAAATGCTCCAGTCATCTAATCATGTTTTGAGTGATTTTCAGGAAAGAGTGACCCTCTCAAGGGCTTGACATATAAAAACTTGAAAGAGTGAAACTGTAAGAAGTTTTGAGCTAAAGGAAGAAGGACATGGCTGTAATTGACCCTTTCCCTAACATAAAATATGCATAAGTTCTCTAGGGATTATTATCTGAAAATTTTACTTTTCTGTTATGCACATGGCTTCTACTTCACACCTTAGCCTCCTTTCTCATATCTCCTGGCCTTTTTGTTAACCTGAAGGCCTCTTTTCCTTTGACTCTGAATCAGAGCTGGTGAACTAAGAAAGTCATTGAATCTCCCAGCCTATGAGTTCCCATTCTTTTTTTTTTTTTTTTTTTTGCGGTACTGGGGATTGAACTCAGGGGCGTTCTACCTCCGAGCTATACCCCCAAGCCCTATTTTTTATTCTTTATTTTGAAACCGAGTTTCACTAAGTTGCGGAGTGCCTCACTAGGTAGCTGAGGCTGGCCGTGGACCCAGATCCTCCGGTCTTAGCCTCCCAAATGCTGGGATTACAAGCATGCCCGGCTGAGTTCCCATTCTTGAAGTTCTGAATTTGTTGTTGTTGTTGTTGTTCTTCTTCTTCATTATTATTATTATTTTGGTACTGGAGGTTGAACCCAGAAGCATTTTACCTCCAAGCTACACCCCCAACCCTTTTATGTTTTATTTGGAAACAAGGTCTCACTAAGTTGTGGAGGGCCTCCCTAAATTGAGGCTGACCGCAAACCTGCGATCCTCTTGCCTCAGCCCCCCAAGTACTGAGATTGTAGGAATATGCCACTACTCCCTGCTGCATTATCTTATTTTTAAGCTTAATTCTTCCAGTGTTCATAACAGAGTATTCAGAATTAGTGAGACAACTTTTATATATTCACATTATAATCTAGTTTGCTTGCTCAAAACTAAATTAGATATAGGAAAAATTTGTGATAAATTATGGATTCCTTTTACAGTGATAGTCTTTCTTTTCTTTTTTCCTTTTCTTTTTTTTTTGTACTGGGGATTGAACTCGGGCATTCTACCTCCAAGCTATATCCACAGCTCTTTTTATTTCTTATTTTGGAACAGAGTCTCACTAAGTTGTTGAGGGCTTCAATAAGTTGCTGAGGCTGACCTCACACCTGGCCAAAGTAATAGTTCTTAAGGATGTAAATTTAGGAAGTAAGCAAACTTTGAAGCATTGAAAAGATTTGAGAAGTATTTGGGAAGTGTCTCAAAATAGGAAATGGAAACATAGGCACCCTTAAATAGAAGTAAAAACTGATTCTAGACTTCCATCTCATGTATACTTAAGAATCAACACTCAAGACAAAACCTATTAGGTTATTTCTGTTTCTTAAGATTAAGTTTTCATGATGGGAATTGGAGCAATAAAAATGCACAAACACTGAGGTTTGAGCAAAATTTATGATTTTGGTTCACGGTTTATCTGTCAAACTCTTGAGGTGATGTGTGTTAGGCTAAGTTGTGAATTGTGTATTGTATGGCTATGGCTCCATGAAGGGACTTATAAAAGGATAGGATGAGTGTCCTCTGTGCTGCTTAGTCCAGCAGAGTCATCTGTCACCAGGCCTGTGGGAGAGAAGACATTTTGTGTGTCTAAAGCAAAACCTTAACCTGGTGCTGTTGGGAGTATATGACCATGCCCTGAAACAGGAATTAAAATGACAAAAGAGGTTTTCAGAATCTAAGAAGAGATATCAATAGGGACATGAACAATATCTAATACTTTTGGACCATGCAATTTGTCTAATACCTTTGGACCATGTAATCTGGCATTCTGTATTCCTCGTCAGAGCTGACTCAGTCTATCATTTTCATCCACTTAGACTTCCCTGTATGGTTCTGCTCTGTCCCCATGTTCATGTAGAACTGCTGCCTTTGATGCTTGTATTGGTATTTTCTTTTTCTTCTTCTTCTTCTTTTTTTTTTTTTTGCAGTGCTGGAGATTGAACTCAGAGGAATTCTACCTCCAAGCTACACCCCTAGCCTTTTTTCTTATTCTTTATTTTGAAACAGGGTCTCACTAAGTTTTGGAAGGACTCACTCAGTAGCTGAGGCTAGCTACGAACCAGCGATCCTCCAGTCTGAGCCTGCCAAGTACTGGGATTACAAGCGTGTGCCACCCACCTAGCAGTATTGTTAATTTCTAAATTCCTTCTCATTGGGTCTTAGATACAAGTCATCACTCTTCTGAAAAATACTACTGAGCTAAAAATCTCACTTGCCAGTTGAACCCAAATTATATAAAAAGACAGCTGCTATCAGTTTGAGATGATCTGGAAGGAACTAAAGCCCCAAGAAGCACAGAGCTATGCTAGGATGTGTAACTTTTGGTGACCCTCTTAGAGAATAAGGAATCTGCTCTTGAGTTTCTTTTTTGCATTGCTAGGAAAAAGGAGGTGGTTGAAACTAACTGCTATACAATGTCACCAAAATATTTTTTTCACTGCTCAGTGTCTAGAGATTGTGACACAGTTCTATCTGTTTTACATCGATTTTGAACTTGTTTTCAGACTTTGTAGCATTCTTCCTTACCAAAGTCTTGCTCTCACTTTTCCCCCACGTAGGACCGTACTTTATAAATGAACTGGTCTGATTGTACTCTGGTTGACAAAGGCCTGCATTTAAGCTGGGCCTCAGTCTGATTCTTCTTTCTTTCCCTTAAGAGTTCTCTTGGGCAAAACTTGTTAGGAGCCAATGGCAGCCAGGCCTTAATGAGAACCAATTGCCCTGTCAGCCAAAGCATGACTCAACCAAACTCAGAGACCCAGCCTTTTCAAGACTGTCTTCTTGGCTCCCTCATTCCTCTAGTGGTGCCTGATTACTTATTTTCCTTTCCCTTTTTTAAAGTTCCTCTTCCCTTTGCCATGTCCTGTCTTTCACCTGAAGCTTGAATCATTGTCTTTAAGGTGTAGCTTTCCCAGGACTCTATTTATGCCCTTTCTCGATACAGGAAGGCTACAGAGTGGCTGGGATCCCTTTAGTCCATCCTTCTTGATGACTCAACAGTTTGGATTTGGTGAATTGGAAAAATTCCTCCATGAGCAGTAGGATCTGAAGATAGCAGTGACAGCTTTTTAAATTGGAAACTTTTAAATTGGTACTTGTTCAAGAAGTAGAAATACAAGCCAGGTGTGGTGGCGCATGCTTGTAATCCCAGCATTTGGGAGCTACCTAGTGAGGTCCTCCGCAACTTAGTGAGACCCTGTTTCAAAATAAAGAATAAAAAATAGGGCTAGGGGTATAGCTCAGAGGTAGAATGCCTGTGAGTTCAATCCCCAGTGCCGCAAAAAAAAAAAAAAAAAAAAAGTAGAAATACCACGGGATTTGGATTTCAAAGGACCTTTAAAATGATAGACTATTAGAGACCTATTTAAGGGACTGTATGCCAAGTTAGCAAGGTCTAGGAGTAACCTCAGGAGAACTAAAGTAGAGAAAATCTGTCACACTGAGTAGGTGATACGCACAATTAAGTGATTTTTTTTTTTTAAACTACTTAGAAATGGTTTTAGAAACTCACTTAGTTTCTACTCACTCCCTTTTCGAGCTATCTGCCTCTTTCTTTCTGGGGAATGGAGAAATAGAGAGTAGTAGATCTTCTTCCCCCAGTCTCTCAGCTTGTCTGTTCAGAGAAGACAAATAAGTGACTCCCCCAGGGAATGAGGAACCTTGTGTCTGGCTGACTCAGGATCATGAACATCTTCAACATCACCTGTTGTGTCTTATCTGCAGGGAATGTAAAATTCCTACTTGGAATGCTGACTCTAGATCCAGCCCTTCCAATATTTTAGGAGCTGCTACATGATTTGATTTGGGAAAGGAGTTTTGAGAGAAGGTGTCAAATGAGACCTGAAAAGTTGGAGCTGGTTTGGGAAAGCATTCAAAAAGCACCAGTGCAATTGTAGCACATGTCTAGACAGCCTGGATTGTTTGGTTCTGATGTTTATTAGGGGTTGTGGGGCTTGTTACTATCTTTCCCCTTGTGCTTCAGTGCCACTCTCATCCAACTGCAGTGGTCCAAGGGCCTTGGATGGTAAGCATCAAAGTTCTTTCAATTTTTTTTAGGTGGTATCTCATGGTAACACTTCACACACAAATTGTTTTCTTTAACTTGGTAATAGATCTATAAATAATCATGAAATACAGGTGTATACACACACACACACACACACACACACACACACACACACATACACACACATGCAACACACATTATTTATGGAATAGTCCAAGAATTTATTTCCTTGATTAGTAATGTTTGTAAATAAGCTGGGAACATATCAAATGTTGGAGTTATACCAATCTGAAAATTATAAAATTATTTAAAACTTTTTTAATTGATGCATTTTAATTATGCATTATAGTGAGGTTCAATGTGTTAAAAATATACACGCACACAGTTCTTTGTGTACTTCTCTTCACATCCCTCCCTGCTCTCTGCTCTTTCATCCCCACATGAGTTAGTGAGATTGGTAGTAATACCTTTATATATTGTCATAGTATCATTTGAACTGTTTCCTTCGCCAGTCCCCACCCCACCCCCTGCACGCACGCACCTCTCTCTCTTTCTCACCCCAGTCCTCTTCAACTACTCTATACATCTATCTTTGCGTTATTTAAAGCCCCCTTTCCCCCCTTTTTCTCTCTGGCTTCCACAAACAAGAGAAAACATACCACTCTTGACTGTCTAAGACTGATTAATCTCAGCACAATATTCTCCAAATCCATCCATTTTCCTGCAGTTGACATAATTTTGTTCTTTATGACTGAGTAAAATTTCATTGTGTGTATATACTACATTTTCTTTATCCATTCATCTGTTTTCACACCTGGATTGATTCCATAATTTTGCTATTGTGAATTATGCTGCTATAAACATGGGCATGCATGTATCACTATAGTATTCTGACTTTTTAGTAAGATACCAAAGAGCTGGGTCATACAGTAGTTCCATTCCTAGTTTTTTGCTAATTCCAGTTAGAATGGCAGTCAAGAATATGAACAATAACAAGTGCCGGCAAGGATGTGGGGGAAATAGGAACCCTTATACTAATTTATAATTGTACTAATACTGATTTACTAATCTATAACTTACATATACTAATTTATAATTGTTAGTGCAATTATAAATTAACATAACCAATATGGAAACCACAGAATTCCTTTTAAAAATTAATTACTAAGTCATCACCTAAAACTGGAAATATTAATTAAAAATTGAATTAAGAATCCATATGAATTTAAAATAATAATATAAGGTTGAGAAGATAGTTTTCATCATTATTATCACATAAAATACTTTGAATTTACTGAATGGCTTTCAACAGATTGGGTTTAAAGTTTTATTGTGAAATGATTTTGTGAAATTCAGCCTATGGAGGTATATTAAATAGCATTATAAAGCCAGGCATGGTGGCACACACTTGTAATCCCAGTACTTGGGAGGCTGAGACAACAGGATTACAGGTTAGAGGCTAGTGAGACCCTGTTTCAAAATAAAGAATAATAAAAAGAAAATAGGTCTGGGAGTGTAGCTCAGAGATAGAATGCCCCTGGGTGGTTCAATCCCCAGTAAACACACACACACACACACACACACACACACACACACACACACACAAATAAAATGAATGAATAGCATTTTAGTTTTTAATCTACTGGAAATCTGTAAATACTGTTAAAAATGGTTGTATGGTTTAGCAGTTTAGAAGTTCATTGAGACCATTATCAGGCTTCCTGGATCTACTGTGTGAACTCAGGAAAAAAACAACAACAACAAAAAAAGAATATCATTGGGTCCATGTCTTTCAGGAGCTTGCTGTCTACCAGTGAATAGCTATAATAAAAGGTAGTTTAGGATCTGTTTTCTGTAATGAGTACCATGTGCTATATAAAAGTCAGGAAAAAGTCGTGTTGCTCAGGTAGGAGTTTAAAATAGGTCCTGTGGTGGGAAAGGCCTTGAATGTATGTTGGGGGCAAGCAATAGTAAGAGTGAATAGAGAACAGCATTCTAATTAGAATGAATAGCATGAGCAAAAAAGCCGAGATGGGTATGTATAAGGAATGGGTATCATTTCTGTTTGACTGGAGCATGCAACACATAAATGGCAGTAATAAAGAATCTTGCAAACTGGATATGGTGACACATGCCTATAATCTTAGTACTTAGGAGACTGAGACAGGAGGAGCGCAGGTTCAAGGATAGCTTCAGCATTGTAGCAAGAACTGTTTCAAAATTAAAAAATAAAAAGGGCCAGGTGTGGTGGTACACGCTTGTAATCCCAGTACTTGGGAGGCTGAGACAGGAGGATCATGGGTTCACAGCCAGCCTTGGCTACTTAGTGAAGCCCTTCAACTAAGTGAGACTCTGTTTCAAAAATAAAGAATAAATTTAAAAAAATAGAGCTGGAGGTGTAGCTCAGCAGTAGAATGCCCCTGGGTTCCATTCCCAGTACCACAAATAAAATAAAAAGGACTGGGGGTGTAGCTCAGTGGTAGAATGCCCCTGGGTTCCATTCCCAGTACAACAACAACAACAACAACAACAAAGATTGTTGCGGCTGGGTGCAGTGGTGCCTAAAATTGCAGAGGGAGGGGTTGATTTGGTAGACAGAAATAGGCACTGAAGCTCCAAAGAGGATTAGAATGTGCTGTAAGAAGCTTCATCAAGAGACGTCTTTGTTGGATTGATTGAATGAGGAGGGAGAATTAGGCTCTTAAGTTAACCCAGGAGACCCCATTAGCTATCTTGGTTGCATTAAACTCAATTTGACTCAACTGAACAGATACCTGTGCTGTATCTCCACACTGCAACTACAGCAGTATACTTCAGTAATTAGAGTAAGGCAATGTTGTAGGTTAGTGAAATTTTTTATTTTTTTATTTTTTGAGAACATCATGGTTTGTCCCTTCAAAGCAAAGATAAAGAGAAGAAAGCCTTAGAAGTCATCTTTTGCATTCACTTATATTACAGTAAAAATAGGAAGACTCCTGGCAATTAAAGAAATTGCTCAGAGGAGACCCCAGAATCTCATTTGTTTTTTTTTTTTTTGAGGACAAGAGAGAATGTACTTGCCAGGTGAAAATAGTATAAACTAAATTTACTAATGTTTTTCATATTTGCCCTCTCTATCCTTTGTATGTCTCATCTGAGCCAAGAGAGGAAGGCATGGAATTAAAATTTTAAAGGCAGAAGTATATGTGGGGGATATACTCTTTATTTTTTCTTCCAAAACCCCTTTTTTTTTCAGCAAAGCCAGCATTATGTGAGCATCAAGATTCACCACCAGCAGGAAAGGTAGTGACACCTTCTTTAATCATTGCTGCTGGGCCCACGTCCATCCCTCCCGCCTGGCCCTAACTCCATTGGCTATTGCAGGCCCTGCTTCCATCGTGGCCATCACTTCCTTTCAGCCATCTTACTTTCTTCCACATCATCTCTCTGGGCCTCAGCTTTATGCATGGCTTTCTGGCCAAACTGCAAATCTATAAAGTCTCTCTGCTTTGCTTTCTGCTTCCTAAATTCTGTGTACAATTGCTGAACACAGACATAAATATCATAATGCAGTCTGGATATTTTGCTGTTTTGAGATGTCCTCTGTCAGTTTTATTAGCCTGTCATTTTTAAATTTGGCCTCACACAAAGTTTCAGGACATGGGAGAATTGCTGATAAGTTCTTTGCCAGAATGTAACACTTGTGGCCTCTACTTCATTTTCCTATGGAGTCCTCTTTGCCCTCCTAAATCTCCTGAGCAGAGACTCTACTGTCCACCTTTCTAGCCACATTCTGGCCCTTCCAATTTCCTCTCACAAAGCATTTCCAAAGACTCAGAGTTCACAGACATAGCTGTGACCCCACTCCTCTGGTACTAATTTCTGTCTTAGCATTCTCACTGCTATAATCTAAAAGACTGACTATGTACCTTAGAGGAAAGAAGATTTATTTGCTCACAGTTTCCAGTTTGGTCCATGTGAGGCCGGAGATCACAGGTCTCAAGGCATGGTGGTGGGAAGTAGAAAGAGGAGAGTATAGGGCTTTGCTCCTCACATCATGGAGGCTGGAAGCAAGAAAGAGAGAACAAAGGGAGAAGGAACCATATATAATCCCCAAGGCCACACCCCCTGGGCCTACCTTCTCTAGCCACACCCTATGGCTTGGACCACCACCCAGATAAATCCATTACTTGTCAACCCTGAGCTTAATATCAGGGTGAGTTCTTCAGGGTGCTCTATATCTACCATGACAGGTGGAAGGAGAACATTTCCAGAGAAGGGAGCCAAAGAAGAAATAGTAAAGTTAAGATACAAATTACAACTAAAATGGCATTTGCACCCATGTGTATATTCACTATAAAACCAAGTATATACGTATATAGTCAGCTCTCCATATCCACAGGTTGTACTTCTGTGGACCCAACCAACCTCAGATTGAAAATATTTGAGGAAAAATGACATTTGTAATGAACATGTACAGAATTTTTTCATGTCATTTCTTAAACAATACAGTACGATAATGCTTTATGTGGCATTTCTGTTATACCTATTATAAGTAACCTAGAAATAATTTACAGTGTATGGGAGGATGTGCCTAGGTTTTATCCAACTACCATAGCATTTTATATAAGGGAATTGAGCATCTGAAGGGTATGGTATTCTCAGGGGTTCTGGAACCAGTCCTCATATGGGAGGACAACTATGAATGGCTTATTAAATGAATTGGACTTGATAAGATAAAAGCAGAAAAAAGGTTTGCTCATTCTTTTTTTTTTTTTTTTTTGCGGTACTGGGGATTGGACTCAGGAGCATTCTACCTCCAAGCTACACCCCCAGCCCTATTTTTTATTCTTTATTTTGAAACCGAGTCTCACTAAGTTGCGGAGTGCCTCACTAGGTAGCTGAGGCTGTCCGCGAACCCGAATCCTCCGGTCTCAGCCTCCCGAATGCTGGGATTACAAGCGTGCGCCACCACACCTGGCCTGGTTTGCTCATTCTTATCACTGTTCCCTCCAACAACTCTAACTGGCTCATCTCCACCCCTTGATGAATCAATCTTTGGACAGGTGTCTAACTTTCCTTAGCTTTCACAGTTCAGTCTCAGTTTCTTCAGATACCCATAAGCTCAGTTGAGTACAATGTCAGAGCTTTAATCTCTCATCCAATTCAGAGCATCTCCTTGGCCCTCACCCAAGCCTGGGTGGACATTCCCATTTTGTTTTCCTACTTTTATTTCTTTGCCCTTCCTTCTTCTTTACCTCCCTGCAACTGCCTCTGGCTCAGCAGGGGTTTGAGAAGCTAGATGGAAGAGACCATATTAATAAAGCTCTTTCTTGGCTGCTGCAGTTGTGATCTGACATCTGTGTTCTCTGAGGGTTGTAGAAATCTCTCTCTCTTTTTGGACATCAGGTCATTGTGTGACTTCATTGGATATTCCTATCCCTTTAGGGCTATCAGTTGTAATTCCATGACTTCTATTTCTTGTCTTTCTGAAACTTTAAGACTATCCCTTCAGACTCTGACTTGCTTCTCGTCATTTTCTTTTATTGGAGTCACCCATTTTTCCAGGAGACCTGCTTTCAAAATGACCTGTACCCAACTCCCTTCTGGCATATAGGAAACATGAAGACATTACTGTCCTGCCAAATCTGGAAATGCAGGCCATCCCTAGCACAGTACAGCTTTTTGTTTCTTCCTTTGTATCTTTATACCCCCTTTGCCAGCCCTTTTGGACTTTTTTTTTTTTTCAAATTAGAATAGTTCCTTTGTCCCCTAAACTACAAGGACAAATGTCAGTCAGTTCATTTATTTGAGACCCATTTTTGTCAGCTTTTCTGTCACTGTGACCAAAAGGCCCTACAAGTACAACTTACAGGAAGAAAGGTTTATTTGGTCTTAGAGATTCAGTCCATGATTGGCTGGCTCTAAAGAAGAAACTGTGGTACCACAGTGTGTGGCAGAGAAAAGGTGCTCTAAGTTATGGTGGCTGGAAGCAGAGAGTGAAAGGAGGGGACTAGGGACATACATAGTCCTCAAGACCATGCCCGCAGAGACTCACTTCCTCCAGCCATGCCCCATCCTGAACTTTCCTGCCCTGGGGACTCTGCTTTCAACATATGAGCTTTTGTAGGGATACTCTAAATCCAAACCATAATACTCCACCTCTGACCCCCCAAAGCTCATGCCCATCTCATGATACAAAATATACTCAGTACATTTCCAAGAGTCCCCCATAGTCTGAGCAGATACAGCATTGGATTGGGGGTGTAGCTCAGAGGTAGAATGCCATGGGTTCAATCCCCAGTGTGTGTGGGGGGGACATGTACATACACACATACGCGTGCGTGCATGCGCGCTATATGTGTTTTAAAAAGATTTCTAGCCAGAAATTCCTACAATCCCAGCCACTCAGAAGTCTGAAGCAGGAGAATTACAAGTTTGAGGCTAACCTAAGGCAGCATTGCCTTCAAAATAAAAATTAGGCTAGGGATGTAGCTAATAAAAAATAGGCTAGGGATGTCGTCTGAGGCAGGATGATTGCAAGTTTGAGGCTAGCCTAGGCAGCTTTGCCTTTAAAATAAAAAATAGGCTAGGGATGTAGTACCCCTGGATTCAATCACTGGTACCACTAATAATAATAATAATAATAATAATAATAAAGATATTTCAATCATGGTATTAAAATTTAAATGTTTGTAGATTTACTGAAAGCATTTAGGAAATTTGTGAATTGTTGATCCTACTTAAAATTAGTTTTCAAGGAGAATGCTGTGGGGCGCTAAACCTTTGCCAGTTTGGGTCTCTCCTCCCAGTTGACCTTCCTTGCCTTTAACAAACTCCACTCTTTGTTATCAAGTTCCTCTTCTTCCAGGAAGTCTGCTCCAGTCAGTTAACCTCTCCCACAGATGCTCCCTGGCACCCAGTTTACATTTGATACGTCCTGTTGCCCCCTGAGTCTTAACTCTGATGCAAATTGGATCTGTGAACCTTTGGGTTTTGAGGCTGAAGAAACTCTTAAAGTGCCAGGAAAAAAGAAGACAGAATTCTGGAAATAAGGCTGGCTCTAATTCTTCCTGGATTTGAGAGCTATTTTGTGATCAGTCCTGCTGGTTATTGAAGATAGAAAGCCAAAATATTTCAACATATTTTTAATCTAATTTTTGATAGGTAACCAGGGGAGAGGGAAAAATTGGGGCTATGTCTTATCAGTCCTTTAATCATCCTCTATTTAGATATTCACAAATATGCCCTCAGCTGTATGTGTTTTGAATCATCTAGTAGTTTTGTGTACTTAGGAAACAGTATTTTAAATGAAAGTTGATGCTTCGTAAAAAGCTTCCTTACAATTTTCCATGTACTTGAGCCTTTCAGCTTGCTGATGTAGTAAGTGAATCTAATCATTTGATTGGATTATAGCATAATTTTACCTCTAAGACACAGTGAAGGGCATGTTCCTTTATAAATAAATTCAATTAGAAGAGAGCAAAATAAAGATTGATTGCCGGTTGAGATGAGTATAAGATTGAAATATGGAGTCTTGGGGAAACTACTGTGTCTTATTGAACCGAGCAGTGGTCCTCAGTCCTGGTTCAACCAGAGTCACATAGGAGCTTGGGTCTTTCCCCTGGATCTTCGGCTGGATTAGCATTTAAAAAAAATTCTTCCCAAGTGATTCTAATGTGCTGTGAGGTTTGAGAACTGCTAAAACAGATGAAAACCTAAGCTATTTAAATAAAGCATTTCTTAGTAGACAAGAAGTAGCAACTAAATAGACATTGGACTAAAGGGAACACAAAACATAGGGGAGAGAGAAACTTTTATTGTCAAGTTAGCCGAGGTTTATGTTCCTTTATTCACAATTCTGAAATAAAAAAGCCCTGAAAAACAGAAGTATTTCGTAACATACATGGTAGCAAAATCTAACCAAAATTGAACATATTTGGTATCAAAACCTGAGGCTTTTTCTAGTCTTCCTTTATCCCATTTGGTATAGCCATATGTTTCATTGCAAAAATATTCACATGTCTGACAAGTAACTATTCCAGATTTACCAAGGTCATGATGTAGAAACGATGCCTTTCTGAAATGTATAAAATTTTGAATTCTGAAATACATTTGGTCCCTCGGGGTTAAGAAAAGAGTTAGGGTTTATTGTAGGAAGGGTTATAATAGGAAAACCCACGGTAACACTCTTTATTCTTCATGTTAGATTAAGAACAACACATTTCTTCTGATTATGTAGGCAGTGATTTAGTGTCCACATTAGGTAAAAACAGTAGCTAATATCAGAATGTGGCTCTTGGCTGTCATATACACTGCTCAAGCCTAACAGAAGAAGGTTCCCTCACAGGCTAGGTGAGAGAAACCAAGTTAAACCAACATCACAAGTGGATACAGTAGAAAATTATTATTGTCCTGTGAAAGACTGATAAACAATTCACCAGGAATTTGGGTAGTTCTTGTTCAGGATCTTCTAGAAGGCTGGGGTCAGAACGTTGGCTGGGACCTCATCTTCTGAAGACTAGACCAATGCTAGAGTATGGCATGCTTTTTCTAATGCCAACAGATCCCTTATTAGTATATAAAGAAAAGTCTAGTCTCAACCGGGCGTGGTGGCGCACGCTTGTAATCCTAGCATTTGGGAAGCTGAGACAGGAGGATCCAGGTTCGCGGTCAGCCTCAGCTACCTAGTGAGGCATTCTACAACTTAGTGAGACCTAGTTTCAAAATAAAGAATAAAAAAATAGGGCTGGGGGGTGTAGCTCAAAGGTAGAATGCCTCTGAGTTCAATCCCTAGTACTGCAAAAAAAAAAAAAAAAAAAAAAAAAAGTCTAGTCTCTCTCTATGCAGCTGTCCAAAATCTTCATTTTTTTTTTCTTCAATCTAAACCTAACGATAAGCTGGGTGTGGTGGCGCACACTTGTAATCCCAGTACTTGGGAGGCTGAGACCACAGGATTCGGGTTCACAGCCAGCTTCAGCTATTTAGTGAGGCTCTTTGCAGCTTAGTGAGACCCTGTTTCAAAAATAAAGAATAAAAAATAGATCTGGGGGTGTAGCTCAGAGGTAGAATGCCCTTGGGTTCAATCCCCAGTACTGCAAAAAAATAAAAAATAAAAATAAAAAAATAAACCTAACGATTGCAAAGGAGATTTTGACTTATAGTAAGTTCTGAAGATTCCCTCTGGGAGTAGCTGGCAGTAGGGGATTGCCTTCTCTTGGAACCAGGAATTCTCCCTCGGGCAACTTTAGCACCCCCGCAGGTCCTTTCTGAATTCTGTTAAAGGATTGCCGCTGCACAGGCCTCCAGTGGGTCCCTGGATGAGTGTCCTTTGCTCTGGATAATATGAGGAAAAGACAGATAGGTCTCTGCCTTGGTGAAGCTTCCAGCCCAGAAGATAGACAACAGTCCCAGAATTTAAACTGATTAGTCCCATGATTGCCAGCCTGTTTAAGACACAAACAAAAAGATCTGAGAAGATGCCGTGGGCGTATATAATGGGATCATACCTAATTACTGCTTTGCTTGGTCAGCACTTTCTCCTTTGTGCTTTGTCGGAAGAATAATCTACCTTTGTTTTTTGTTTTGTTTTGTTTTGAAGTGCTGGGGATGGAACCCAGGGCCATACCTGCTAGGCAAACACTCTACCCCTCAGCTACACTCTCAGCTCATTTGGGGGCTTTTGTCAAAACCCTTTTTCTCCTGGGACAGAAATATGGGAGCTATTCTACATCCCACTGTGCATAAAATACTCAGATTCTCCTGCAGAAACTTGGAGGATGAAATGTGTAGAGCACGGCAGTCTGGGGCCAGAGGATCACAAGTTTGAGGCCAACCTTTGCAATTTAGTAAGACTATGTCTTGAAATAAAAGATTAAAAAGATGGAGGGGGGCGATATAGCTCAGTGATAAAGTAACCCTTAGCCATAGTAACACACACACACACACGCACGCACGCACACACGCACGAACACACCCAGCAGCAGCAGCTTAGGTTTCTTTAAAATTAAACTGGGAGCCGGGCGTGGTGGCGCACGCTTGTAATCCCAGCATTCGGGAGGCTGAGACCAGAGGATCCGGGTTCGCGGCCAGCCTCAGCTACCTAGTGAGGCACTCCGAAACCTAGTGAGACCTGGTTTCAAAATAAGGATTAAAAAATAGGACTGGGGGTATAGCTTGAAGGTAGAAAGCCCCTGAGTTCAATCCCCAGTGCCGCAAAAAATAAATAAAAAAATTAAATTAAATTAAATTAAACTGGGAGTTCTACTTGCTGTCTCACTGCCCATCTGTCACCTTCCTGACGCCCCCCACATGCTCTGTTGTTTTCTTTCTCATTCCAGGCTTTCTTTCTTCCCCCCCTGAATCACTGAAATGATAGAGTGTTGGAGTGTTGGAAAGAGAATACTTTCCTTTCCGAACCTTATTTCTAGTTAGAGAAGGAAAAACAGAGGGTGCTGTGAAAGGAATTCCAGTCTGGAAAACTAAAAGAGGAGGGCGGAGAAGACTGTGTGGCCCCTGTGAGCACGGAAGTGACCTGCCTTGGGCATCACTTTCCATCTGCTGGCTTCCTGTCTCTGAGCAGCGAAGTCTTCCCTGGGAGGTCACAGGACTGGGAGACATTGATAGGATCCTAGTGAATGTTTATAATCTTTGCTCTGCCCCCAAATATTTGTGACATTGTGAAAGGTGATT
Organism: Graphiurus murinus; assembly: GCA_004027655.1. Taxonomy (NCBI): domain Eukaryota; kingdom Metazoa; phylum Chordata; class Mammalia; order Rodentia; family Gliridae; genus Graphiurus; species Graphiurus murinus. The sequence continues at coordinate 74,810 of PVLC010003855.1, read as the reverse complement.
ATCCTACAATAAACCTTAGAAACAGCTCAAAATGTGAAATATGCAATGACTGATACTTGGATTTTGTTTGTTTGAGCACATATTTACACATTTGCAAAGGTTTTCCTGTGGTCACTCATCATGTTCACCCCCCCACACACACCTCCACTCCCACCCTGTCTTTAAGTGTAAACTTTCCAGCCAGGAGCATCTTTCAGAGCCCAAACTCCCACAGTCGAGACACTGGCACTGATTGAGAGTAGCCTTCTTGCTACCGTGTAATAGTCCCGAGAGAGTCTTAGGGCATCTTAGGGATTCAGATAAGTCAAGAGTGTGCACTTTGGGATGGCGCTTACAGCAGCTCATAGTGAAGCAGCCACTAAAAACATCAGGGGGCGCTGCCTTCCCAGGACCGTGCTGCCTCCCCCCCCCCCCCCGCTGGGAAGCAGTCCTGGGTGGAGTCTCAGTATCTAGTACATTGCAGCTCTCGCTTTTCAGTAATGAATATAGATTAAATTAATTTGAATAGCAAGTCTGCAGTTTAACCTTGAACTCCCGTGTTCCCTTTTAAAGTGTCATTACTATAATATATTCAGCCACATGACCCTCCCAATCTCCCCACTGTCACCATCTCAAAATCACCACCTCAAAATAACCAAACATACACACTTCTCAGCTCAAGAGGCGTGTCCTGGAGGGGAAGATCTTGCTCATTATAGAATTTTTATTGCTACGAAGCATAGATTTCCCAAAGACTATCTTCATTATTTCTTTGAAAGTGACTGTGCTTCTCTTGTCTCTTTTTTGTGTTTGTCTCTGAGGATGTATTTAAGGAAGGAGTTAAGCATTCACTGTGGGAAGGGCAAGAGGGTGTGCAAGTGCTTAAACATTCAGAAGGTAAAGAGGGTTTAAGACACTTGGATTGTAAAGGTCATCTTGCCTTTTCCCATCTCACCTGCCCTATGCCTGGATGGCACTTGCTTTTATGGGGTGTGTAATCTAAAATGGTTGCTGTAAACCTGTCAGGCTTTCTGTGAGCATTCACTGCCTTTGAGCAAAGGTCCAACTAAACCAGGATACCTATCTCAGTACTTCTAGAATTTCCATATAAACTAACACCTTTGAGGGATAAATATTTAGTTATTTAATTAATACTTGTATTATGTATGAACATTACATAATTTATTTTTGAAGTACTTATCATGACATATATGTCAGTATTTCACAATGTATATATTCTGGACATTAAAAAAGTAAGTTAGTATGATTCTTCCAGATTTTTGGCCTAAAATTTATATGCAGAACTTTTTCCATATACTAAAAATGAACAAAGAAGTCATGGGAGTAAATTTAGGTTTCATTGCAACAGCTACTAATTTGGGTTGCATATCAGAAAATAAAGTATTGCTGTGGTAGCTACATTTTTCTTCTTCTAATTTGATTTTTCCCCTAATATTTTATTAGGTGCAGAGAGAGCTAGCAGCTGTTATTGCTTTGAAAGCAAGGAAGTCTGGTGAGTAGTCTCTGATGGGGTTGGAGGAAGATTATAATCTTTGGAAATATTTCTCATATCACCTAGAAATGGGCAGCTGAGCATAATTCAGTATACTTTGGTATAGAATGCAGAGGAAAACTGCCATTTGTTTTTAAAAGGATTTTTCCTACCATCCAAAGAGCACAGCATGCTATAGTTTCTAAAGTACAACTTTATGACTTTGCTCTAATTTATTTCAGATTTCAAAGAAAGGCTAAAAATAATGTTCCTAGTCCATTGCAGCCATGAAAGAGAGCTAAGTGCATGACAAAATCAGGCAAATCACCTCACAGTAAAATCATAATGACAGAGAGCAACACATATCACAATGGTTGTCTTTTTTAAGGAATAAATATATTTTATATATATATATATTTCAAATTAATTTCTTCTGAAAGTAATTATTTAATGGCATTTCAAAAGCAAAAAAATTTCATAGGACTGATTACATGATTGCTTGTACTTGTAAGACAATCTGTAGAAGTAATAATATGTGGAAAAGAAGAGGGAGGGGGCTTTTAGATATATTTTGAAGGAGGAAAAAAACATTCTCTACTGAAATCCAATATGAAATGGAGACTCACTGAAGTAGAAAAATGCTTGTGTAGAGAAGAGAAATGTCAGGGCACCGGGGAGGCATCCTGTGTTGTCATTCCTCCCTGTGCAGAAGGAAGAGGGCAGCGCTGCACAGAATGAAAATCAGAAAGGAAGTACATCTTGGAGAATGTTAAACTAGAATAAGGCTTTTTCAAGCAGAAAGACTGACAAAATCAAAGTGATGAAGAAACTTGAAGAAGTAAATGGAACACAAACCATACACTTTACATATTTCTTTTTCCAGTTAGAAACTGTAAGATCTGTTTACCTTTCAGTTGCTTTTTGAATCAAACATACTATGTTGTGAACTAGCTTATTATAGTCATGTTACTTTCTTTGTTGATTTGGCTGATGTAGAGAACACAGAGTCTGGATGTTGTAAAGATGGTAGAGAGAAGGATGCAAAGAATGGTGATTGCGGGTATTGAACTGAGAAGGCAGGATAAATAGGGCTCCTCAGTGAACAGCGTTAGACTGTATTTGCAGAGGTCAAGATGGAGAAAGGACATCAATGTAAAGATTGTAAAGCTGAACATGGTGACATACGCTTATAATCCCAGAACTTGGGAGGCTAAGACCAGGAGGATTGCAGGTTCAAGGATAGCCTCAGCAAGTAATGAGACTCTCATCAGCCTAGCAAGACCCTGTTTCAAAATAAAAGTTAAAAAAAAATAGGGCTACCATGTAGCTTGGAGGTAGAATGCCCCTGTGTTCAATCCCCAGTACCACAAAAATAAAATAAATAAATAAATATTATAAGAAGGGGGTTTTGACTTGAAGTGGCTGGAGCTCATCTTGGTTCTTGTAATGATAAGGAGAAAAAACTAGAAGTCCATCTGAGTTGAGATGGCAGAGCTTGGAGAATAGGATTTGTTTTTTTTAAGTTTCAGAATAAGTGGGAGAAGTAGCCAAAAACATATGGTGTGCCATTGCTTGAGAAAGAGCAAGTGCATTTATGAAAGCTGCTCAGGGAGGGGTGGGTTGGTTACTGAGAATGGAATGAGAAGGCCACTGTGGGGACAAAGCCCAAGGTTAGCGAGCCTGTGTGTGTGAGCCTTGTGGGTATCCAGACAGGAGTGTTTGGGCAGAGGTGTTGTGCTAGATGTGTTCAATGGGCAACAGAGAGGCAAGAGTGGCTGAAAGCAAGCAAGCAGAGCAGAAAAAAAGTAGGTTGTAGATGTTTGGCTAAGAAATTTGAACTTCTGGAGATGAAGGCAAGATCAAGACAATAGGGGATAGAGGTGTGTGGTCAAGCACCTGCCCAAAACATGTGAAAGCCTGAATTCAGCCCCCAGCACCACACACATCCATCTTCATCTTCATCATCATCATCATCATCCAAGGAAATGCAAAATACACTTATCAGAATGACTAAAATAATAAAAATAGTGATGATAAATGCTGACAAAGATGCAGAGAACCTGGGTCAGTACACAGGTGAGTTGGGGTATAGTTCAGTGGTAGAGTGCTTGACTAGCATGCCTGATGCGGGGGTTCAATCCCTAGTACTATAAAGGAAAAAGTTGTTTAGTTTATAGATCACTGGATAAATCTAATACTTTTGAGATAATAAATGCTTCAATCCAAGAAATCTCAGATATCTTTCCATATATCAACTCTTCACTATTATTTAAATATTGTCCCCATAAAACATCTTGTACATTTTTGTTTGGTATATATGTAGGTATCTTGTGGGTTGGGTTACTATTAGAAATGAACTATTTATTATTTTTCATTTTTAATTGTCCTCATCTTCTCTGTGATGGTTCCAAGGCTTCATAAAACTTCTTTAATAGTCTTTATTTTTAAGAGTGGATTTAGGTTCACAGCAAGATTGAATGCAAAGTGCAAGGAGTTCTCCTATGTCCCTGCCCCCTACACAGTCTCCTCCACTGTCAACATCCAAAGCAAAGTGGAAATTGACGAGCCCACATCTACACGTTATCATCACCCAGAGTCCATAGTTTACATTAGGGTTTACTCTGGGTGTTGTACATTGTATGGGTTTGGAAAAATATATAATGGTATGCACATACCATTGATAATATCATACAGAGCAGTTTTGCTGCCCTAAAAATCCTTTGTGGACTGGGAATGTAGCTCTGTGGTGTCAGTTGTAGTACACTTACTTGCCTAGCATGTGTGAGGCCCTGGGCTCCATTCATAGCACTGCAAAAGTTTAAAAAGAGAGAGAGAGAGAGGTCCTCTGTGCTACACATGATGTTCATCTCACTGGTAACCACTGATCCTGTTGTCTCTATAGTTTTTGTCTTTTCCATAATATTATGCAGTTGGAATCATACTGTATGTAACCTTTTTAAAACTGACTTCTTGCCAGGCATGGTGGTAAATGCTTGTAATCTCAGTACTTGGGAGGTCGAGACAGGAGGATCCCAGTTCACAGCCAGCCTCAGCTACTTAGTGAGGCCCTCTGCAACTTAGCGAGACCCTGCTGCAAAATAAAGAATAAAAAATAGGACTAGGGGTGTAGCTCAGAGGTAGAATCTATATTCCCAGCCCTTATTTTTTATTTTGAAACAGAGTCTCCCTAAGTTGCTGAGGGTCATGCTGAATTGCTGAAGCTGACCTCAAACCTGCAATCCTCTTGTCTTAATCTCCCAAGTATTGGAATTATAGGCTGTGTGCCACCATGCCTGGCTTAGTTAATAATATGAATTTAAGCTTCTTTGTCTTTCCATGGCTTGACAGCTCACTTCTTTGTGGTGCTGAATAATATTCTATTGTCTGGATGTACCACAGTTTGTTTATCCACTCACCTAATGAAGAACATCTTGGTCCAAGTTTGACAATTGTGAATAAAGGTGCTATGAACATCTGGATGCAGGTTTTGCATGGATATTGTTTTCAACCTGTTAAGGTTGAGAGCATATTAAATTTGGTTAGAAACTGCTAAACTGTCTTTTCAAGTGGTGGTACCAGCAATGAATTCGAGTTCCTGTTGCTCCATATCCTCACCCACATTCACTGTTGTAAGTGTTTTGGATTTGGGCCATTCTGATTGGCACGTGGTATTATCTCATTGTTTATTGTATTGTTTTAGTTCACAATTCTCCCATGACATATGATGCTGAGCGTCTTTTCATGTGCTCATTGCCATCTTTCTATCTTCAGTGAGGTGAATGTTCAGATCTTTTGCCAATTTTTTAATTGGCTTTTTAATTTTTTTACTGTTGAGTTTTAAGAGTTCTTTGCATATTCTAGATAAGTCTCTTATCAGATATGTCATTTGCAAATATTTTCTCCCAGTCTATGACTTTTCTTTTTCTTCTCTTGACAGGGTCTTTGTAAAACAGGTTGTTTTTTTTTTTTTTTTTTTAATGAAGTCTAGTTTACCAATTCTTTCTTTCATGGATCATCATGCCCTTGGTGTTGTTATCTAAAAAAGTTATTGCAAACAAAAATCATTTCAATTTTCTCTAATATGATCATCTAGGAATTGTTGTCTTCTACATTTAGGCCTGTGGTCCATTTCTAATTCATTTTTTTGTGAAAAGATGTAAGGTCTATGTTCCTTTTTTTTTCTTTTTCTTTCTCTTTTCATGTGGATGTCCAGTTGTTTCAACACCACTTGTTGCAAAAATAATATTTTTTCATTATATTACCTTTGCTTCTTTGTCAAACATTAGTTGAATAACATGTGTAGGTCTTTTTCTGGGCTCTTGTTATTTTCCACTGACCTATTTATTTATTCTTTCACTCAGTACTGTACTATCTTGATTATTATAGCTTTATAGCAAGTTTTGAAATCAGATATAGTCAGCCCTTCAATTTTGTCCTTTTCCTTTAATATTGTGTTGTCTTTCAGCATCTCTTCCCTATATATAAACTTTAGAATTTATCAATATCTACACCTATTATCTCTTCTAGTTGGTTTCTTTCTTTCTTTTTTTATTTGCTATATGAGCGTTCTGACCTTTTGTCTTACACAAGTGTAGAATTCAAATGAGTTTCAGTAACTCATTTTAAAATTATCTTGGGTTTTCTACATGGCAAACGCATCATCTGGAAGTCATGACAATTTTTTTATTTTAATAATCCATAAACCTCCTTTCTTTTTATATTACTTCACTAGTTAGGGCCCGGTAATATAAGGGTGAATATCAATGATAGTTGCATTCTTATTTTGTTCCCAAATTTAATTAAATATAGTGTTTTCTCATTAGAAAACTAATATAAATGAAGATTATTTTAGAGAAAAACAAAGGCAATTCTTTCTCACACACCCTCAAGCCACAAGAAATTTGGGGAGTAATCTTAAGATAAAAATAATCACAAGGTGTGTATTACTATATTCAAAAATCCAAGCTGGATGTAGTGGCACACATTTATAATCCTAGTACCTGGGAGGCTGAGATAGGAGGAGCATAGCAACTCAGTGAGACTATTAACAACCTAGTGAGACCCTGTTTCAAAACAAAAAATAAAAAGGTCTGGGGGTGTAGCTCAGAGGTAGAATGCCTCTGGGTTCAATCTCAGTACCTAGTACCAACAAAGTAAAATAAAATGAATTCTAAAAATACCCACCTGTTTTTTTTACCCTACATTTTCAGTACTTGAGTTAATATTAAGAGTGGATGAACAATAACAATTCAAAGACATAAGAGAGTCTAAATCCTGGGTATTGTGATAATTCATTCTTTTGCCAAATTCTGATTGGACACCTGCTACATACAGGTACATTGTAGGACACAGAGGGTACAGTAGTGAGCAAGGACAAATCTGGTCCTTGCTGCTTTAAATCACATCTATTTGATAAATAAAATGCATTAATGGTCAATGGCTTTCTGAAAAAGGAGAATTTATTATGAAGTTGGGAGGTGATAAATGCAGGACCAGTAAGCACAGCCTTGATTAGAGTTCCAGTTGCACCATGGTGAGTTCTATATCAGCTTCTTGTTTTTAAAACTATATTGAAGTGAAGCAAGGTAGCATATGTCTGTAATCCCACCACTTGGGAGGCCGAGACAGGAGGATTGCAGGTTCATGGCCAGGCTTAGCAATTAAGTGAGACCCTCAGCAACTTAGTGGGATCATGTTTTAAAATAAAAAATAAAATAGTAGCCGGGCGTGGTGGTGCACGCTTGTAATCCCAGCATTCGGGAGGCTGAGACCGGAGGATTTGGGTTCTCGGCCAGCCTCAGCTACCTAGTGAGGCACTCTGCAACTTAGTGAGACCCGGTTTCAAAATAAAGAATAAAAAAATTAGGGCTGGGAGTATAGTTCGAAGGTAGAATGCCCCTGAGTTCAATCCCCAGTACCGAATAAATAAATAAATAAATAAATAAATAAAAAATAAATAAAATAGTGTTGGGTATGTAGATCAGAGGTAGAATGCCCTGGGTTCCATCCCCAGTACCACCAGACCAAACCAAATCAAAGCAAACAAAAGGATATATTTTAAAGGAAGAAGAAAAAGAAGCAGGTATACATCTAATAAAAAAGCACTAAAATGACAATTGGCACATCTGGAGCTTGTCAGAAGAATTGATTACTTTAGTATCTATGTCTTGCAGTAAAACAGCTAATTAGGGCTCAGGTGGTCATGCCAGATTTATGTCTAACTGCAAAAGATTATTAAAATGAGCATTAGTAGCCAAGTGCATTGGTGCAGGCGTGTAATCCCAGTACTTGTGAGTCTGATACAGAAGAATCACAGGTTCGAGGACAGCCTCAGCTATATGGTAAGACTCAGCAACGTAGGAAGACCCTGTTTCAAAACAAAAAAATAAAAAAGGGCTGTGGGTATAGCTTGGAGGTAAAATATCCCTGGGTTCAATCCCTAGTGAAACAATAACAAAAAAGTAGTATAAGGTGAAAGTTTTAGTTTCAGCTTACCATATAAACAAAAGTAAAAGTAACTGCCAATCAATATAGGTTCTATGAATGATTCAAGGCTAAGGCTATAGCTTACCAAAAATCCATTTTGTTGTCATTTTCTAAGATTCCATTAGGATGTGCTTTTAAACATTTTTCTCCCTGAGAGCTAACCTTAGTGGATGTGAAAAGCATTTTAAGCCTTCACAAACACAACTGTCCTTGCACGTCTTTCTCTTTGCTGGATTGCATATCCCACTGCTAATGTTGGCTCATTAGTGTCTCAACAGATGTGTTGCTTCCATTTTCTGGGGACTCCACAGGCAAAGAACATTTAGCGCTCATTCTCTCTAGATCCTATGAAATTTGTGCCGTGGTGGACTTCTATTTCTGGAAAGCCAGAAACCTCACATTGGTAAATCTCCATGATAATGTTCGAATTGCACTTGGTCTGCTCAGCCCACAGCTAGTTAAGTGCTGTAAAACATGTATCTTGGACCTTAAAGTTTGGGGGAAAACAAGGAGTTGTAGGCTCCGTTTTTGCCAGTAAATGTCTGTGACCTTAGCTAAACCATTTCCATTTGCATCATGCAGAGGCTGGTATAGAATCTGGCAAATGTAGTAGTTCCTTCCCTTCCTAACATGTAATTATAACATTATTTTCACTTTTTATTTTTACTTTTCTTAGTCACAACCTTGGGGCTGTTTTATTCAGGATTCTTTAAGGTGCACATGATAGAAAAACTAAAATTCAAACAGGGAGTTGGTTGAAAAGAGGACCTCTGTCAGGGCAGCCCCAGGATTGGGGGCTGAGGAACCTGGTTGGAAGGAGGAAACGCTCCCCTGGAGCAGTGGGGAGATGGAGGGTGGGGGTTGGGGGGGTTAGAGGGGTCACATCAGACCACACAAGACACCAGGACCAAGAGTAGGGCAGGCTCTACTCCACAAAGAAAACCAGCAGAAGGGAGAAAGGCTGCTGGGCAAGCAAGAGCAACACGTGCCTGCTGCAGGAGGACTCGAGGTTTAGAGAGGAAGTTCCAGGCCTGTAGTCACATCGGCTGGAGTCTCCAGACTGCAAGCAAACCCTGGGCTACATGGCTCCTGCGTTGCCAGCCACACCCCCATTCTTCCATAGCAAGTCTCAGTGTTATGAGAATAAAGATGTGATTTGTGAAAAGGCTTTCCCATTGAACACACTTGTTCCTGGGAATAGAAAGAATGAAATGAAAACTCATAAACTTTTCAAGTAAGAGAAAATAGCATTTTATTTTCTCTTTCTAGGATGAACCAGCCAGGGGTTTAGGTTAAAGTGTTGCTTGCATACAAGATATTTTATTATTTCTTTGAGATATGTAATATAAAAGTGTATAAAATGGCCAGGCATGATAGTGCATGCCTCTAATACTAACTATTCAGGAGGTGGAGCCATGAGGATCACAAGTTCAAGGCCAGCCTGGGCAACTTAGCCAGATCCTGTCTCAAAATTTAAAAAATGATAAGAATGGTTGTGGGTATAGCATAGTGGTGAAGTGCTTGCCTAGCATGTATGAGGCCCTGAGTTCAATCCTTAGTACTCTAAAAGAAAAAATATATATAAAATGGTTTAGCTTATTGTGTTTAGTTTTAGATCTTAGAAAATATTATTTTTATGTGCTTTTATTGGTGCATTATCATCTTGCATGAAAATATTATTTTTAATATGCTAGAAGCCGAGTGTAGTGTTGCACGCTTGTAATCCCAGAACTTGGGAGGCTGAAACAGGAGGATTGCAGGTTCAAAGCCAGCCTCAGCAACTTGTGAGGCCCTCTGCAACGTTGTGAGATTCTGTTTCAAAATAAAGAATAAAATAGGGCTAGGGGTATACCTTGGATGCAGAATGGCCCAGGGTTCCGTCCCCAGTACCACATACACACACAAAAATGCTAGAAAGATGAGAGGGAAGCCAATGTTTTACATTGAATTGTTTCGTGTAGCCTCATAGATTCTCTTGTTGGCTTTATCATCTTTGAATCCGATGTTTAAAAAAATATATCCTCTATCATCTTGGAGTCCTACATTCGAACTTCAGTAAGCATTATAATGGGTGTATGATTTCAATAATCTGATTACTGTTATTTGCAAATGGACAATGAGGCCTTTCCTTTTGAACGTTTAAAGGAAAAGAACTTTTAAACTTACAGAATTGTTCCTACTTACGGTCCTCTAAACTCTTACTTTTTGTTTTTAATGACAGATTGTCCCTGATTCTTTTATAAGCATATAGCTCATATTTAGGGGAAGGCATGACAAAATGGGATTTTAGAGTAGAGGTTAATAAAAGTAAGAGCCACCAAAGATAGGCTCATCTGCTAGTATAATTATTGCTATCTCAAACTCTTTGTCTACTACTACTATGTTACAAAACATACGACTTTGTAACATAAGTCTATTGGCTGAATTCTAAGTAATCAAGAGATTGTGCTTCTTTGTTAGTGATATTTTCAACCATTTCAATTTTCCCAAGAGTTTCACAACCTGTCATCAAGGGATGCACCTGTGTTCTCTCAGAATTGATTTTTACACATGGTTTGTTTTTGTGTGTTTCCTTTCCTTTGCCATCTCCGGGATGCTGTGCCAGCGGCATCACTCTCATCTGTGGTCAGCACAGGCCTTTGCTGATTGTGGTATTTAGCGTTTGTCCATCAAGAGGAGAGAAGTAGTATGTGCTTTCCCCTAAAATAACCAGCACAATATTCCTGTTTTCCTGATTGATGGATGATCTAGGATGTTTTCCCTACAAGGGAGCGCTTTGCCCAACACCATGCTGATTGTGAGAAGTTTGTAAAATGTCTCCTCTTCTCTCTGCTATAATAACGCCTTGTTCTAACATTTCCAAAGACAGTTCTTCTGTCTCTGCTTGCTGATAGGTTCATAGGTCACTTCCCATCCCCAGCAGCACATGTTCTTACTGAGCAATGACAGGTTGTACCTTTCCTTCATTTTTTTAAGTGGCTTACAACCATAAAAGTCTTAAAACAGTAATTCTTAATGCAGTGTCAAGTTAAAGGGTATTTGAAAATGTGAAACTCTTACAATCAAGAAAATAATAGCACTGGTAAACCTAGGAATAATTGAAAATACATGCAGCGGGTGCTTTGTGAATTTTCCCTAACTCTCCCACTGGGATACAAAGAAAATTGCCTTAAAAAAAAAAATCCCGTGACACTGTCTTTTGTAATTAGAGCTATTAAGTTGAAATGATAAATAACCATGCAATGGCATACTATAAAAGAAAATTGCCCTTTGCACTGGTTTTCTGAATAGCAAGAGATCTAAGGGCATCAGTATAGGAAGTTGTACCCCTTTAACCCTGAAGATTGTTTAGAACTAAGGAAATTTGAGAGCAAGGCAAGATGGTTTTCTCTTTTATCCTTCAGTATGGTCATCTCCATTACAATAGTAGATAAAATGGATTTGCCAAGGAGGTAGATGATTATAACCACAACAGAGCTTGCCAGAATGACAGGGTTATTTGTTCATTTGTCTTGTTTGTTTTGGTACTGGGGATTAAGCCCTGGGGCATTCTACCTCTGAGCTACATCTCCAGCCCTTTTTATTTTTTATTTGGAAATGAGGTCTTGCTAAGTTGCTGTGGATAGCCTCCCACCTGTGATCCTCCTGTCTCAGCCTTCCAAGCAGTGGGATTACAGGTGTGTGCCACCAAGCTTGGCTCAGAATGACAGGAGGCCTTGATTTTCAAAACTGCTGCAGGGCACTTCAGTGAGGCTATGTAACATTTATAACGCTCCATAGAAAAAGGTAATTAAGTGCCAGCTTGTTCTCGTAGAGCAACGGATACTGGAAGGAGAACCTGACACTAATCGTCCTTGTCCCTGCAATGTGATGACACACACAGAACAGGCTCTTTTCTGGCCTTGTGAGCTCCTCCAGGATAATGGTTTTGTACTATTCAGATTCCTACTTGTTATTGTCTGTGTTTTATACACATAAGTAAACCTCACAGAATTTATGAGGGTTGGAGCAGAGAGGTGAGTAGCAGGTGGGTGAAAGTCAAGTTTTGTAGTTAGAAGTTAAGAAATGGCTCCCAGCACCACAGCTCCTGGGAGCATGTTTTCTGTGAGGCAGCTAGATGAGTATAATGAGAGTACCCTGTGCATGAATTCAATATTAGTGCTGCACCCAAGGTCAAATGAAAGTTAATGACCATTTGTACACCAGAGATCTGAAACCCACATTTTATTTCTTTCTCATAATGACAGAAAGGGAGAGTAATTTATATTTAAATTGATTTAAATTTCAAAGCATAAACACTGAGGTCTCCCTGGAATTTTTTTTTTTTTTTTTTTTTTTTTTGTCAGCTTAACTTCCTGGCAAGGCTCAACTTTCATAAAAAATTAAGTCCCATCCCACTCCCATTCCCCAGTGTGGCTAGCATTTTGTGTTGTGTGGAGCTAACCTGTCCTCGCCCCACTGGGTTAGTGACACCAAGTTAGAAGCCAACAAGCAATCAGGGCCACTTGTTTTAATGATTTAGGTTTTGCATTTGTTGGGCTAATTAGCTGATTGAGGCAACTAATGGGTGTCTTTAATACACCGTTGACTGGGCAGCCTCTCCCCTGAAACCTGCCAGCTCCTTTGTTCTAGCCCTCTGGGGAGTAGGAGCTGCTTCCTGGATGAACACATGATGTATGGCACCCAGCATTGGAGGTCGTTATGCTAACTACCAGGTGCCCAAACAGGACGGGCATCCACTTAAAACCCAGTGTCTGACTGCCTCTGAACATCTAAATCAAGGTTTGCATTTGGGGGTAGGGGGGGAAATGCAGGGAGAGAAATTGCCTATAATTCACTGCCAGAAATTATAATTCTGTGATTGCTTCTCTTTATGCCCCTGAGGTACAAAGTAAGAGTCATCTGTAGGTGGTTTAAAAGATTAAATATTTAAAGATGTTGATCATGTAATTAAAAGGAAACCCGCATTAATGGCTAAAATCATCTCTCGTAGGCACCAAAATATTCCTTAAGAATTCTTGCCATATTCTGCTTTTATAAAGTTAATGAAATTCTACAGTCTGGTAAACACAGCCTCCTACCACAATCTAGCAGTCCTGGACATAAAGGCAGGAAATTGACTCCTACACTGGCTGTGATACCCGTGATCAGTCACCCCCAGCCTCAGTTTCCCTTTTTTTAAAATAAAAGGAACAGGTGGTGTTGGCACCATGCTAAGCCCTAACATCATGTGCCAGACACCAAGTACAAGAAAGTTCATAAGTTCGTGTCTCTCAGTCACACATTGCTCTCTGCTCCATAAGAATATGGGAATGACAATTGCAGATAAGTGTGTGTGTGTGTGTGTGTGTGTGTTGCTAGGGATTGAACCCAGGGGGCTTTGCTAAGTGGCTGAGGCTGACTGCAAACCTGTGACCTTCCTGTCTCAGTCCCTCAGTCCCCCAAGTACTGGGATCACAGGCATGTGTTACCATGCCCAGTTTATTGCAGATAATTTAATAATTTAATTTCCTTTCAAAACTTTTTTTATTACATTAACTTTTTTTTTCTCAGTGAAAATCTACAGAACACCCTGCTCCCAGAGAGGAGATGGGAAACATTTTCTGCTGTCATTTGTATTGACAAGTAAGAGCCATCAAGGGAAATCGTCATTTTGGCCATATGACCCAGCTTTTGTCCATCACTCATCACGTTAAAAGTCTAATTGTATAAATAGCCATGAAAATGAAGCTGTTCTCAGTAAAACTGAAAATGACAAACCCAGAGTGCGTGACCGTGCCCTGGTAAATGATGCTCCTTAGAAAGTAACTCAATGCACAGAACTTGCTTCAACAGATTCCTACCAAGATAAGCAGTGCTTATGGCCAAAGTGAGATTTACTCCATGTATTATTCTTTTCACTTATATAACACACAAATACTTAACATTTAAGAATCTCTAGATCATTCTCTTTGTAAGTGGATAAACTGGTTCTAGCGATTTGTAGTTTATAGAGACTGCATTTTTCAATACAGTTATTGTGATCTTTTTGTGAGATGAAATTAGTGAAAGAATATTTTCACCCTGGAGCTAATGAAGGTATATATTATACAATTTTGGTTTAGGCAGTACATTTTGACTGCTTTAATTGTTTTTGTTTGGAAATGTGGAATAGATATAGATACTCTTTACAAAATAATTGTAATTCTCCTTCTAAATAGCTACATTAAAGCATCAAAGTTCATCTATTTATTTTTTAATTTTTTTTGTGGTCCTGGGGATTGAATCTGGGAGATTTCAACCTCTGAGGCATACCCGTAGCCCTATTTTATTTTTATTTTGAAACAGGGTCTCACTAAGTTGCAGAGGCCTCATCAAAATGCTGGGACTGGCTGTGAACCTGTGATCTTCCTGCCTCAGCCTCCCAAATACTAGAATTATAAGGCACTACCACCCCCGGCTTCCTCTTTTTATTTTTTCCCCAAATTCTGGGGATCAAACCCAGAGTCCTTTGCATGCTAAGCAGGCTCTTTTACCATTAAACTTCAATCCCATCCCCAAAGTGCCTCTTAGACTAAATAAAATTTTGTTTTTCTAACACAGTGATCCTCAATTTTAATTTGCATAGCAATTATCTGCAGCACCTGTTATAGTGCTGATTTCTGGGCCCTGTCTCTTGGGCCTCCATTTAAGTGTGCTTAAAGGCCCCAGCATCTGAATTTTAACTAGCCTTTTCTTTAACCATCCGTGATTTAGATGCCAGACCTTGACACACACATATCAAAGTCTACATGGTCTGCAGACTCAGGGAATGAGCTGGTTTTTATAAAGGGAATTTGTTGGTCTAATGAGCCAGACATGGTAAAGAAAAATATACTTTATGCTTCTGCTACGAACTCATTTATTGGAGAATTGTTTGACTTTTCAGTGTTTCTCTACCTGAATAGAGATTTCCCAGTGGGAAGTAAAAGCTTTATAAATCAAGAGAATTTTTCTCAAGCTGGACTTATTGGGCAGTCAGGAATAAACAAATATTCTGCCTGAAGTTTCTATATGAAACTCATCAGGAAGATTTTTTTTAAAGCTGATTTGCTGTGATATAAGGGGAAGTGAATTTGAGCCTGGCTCCAGTGAAATGTCCCTGAACCAAAGCCAGGGCCTTGTGTGCAGGTCCCCCATCAACAGAACTAAAGGTTTTACCTGGTTTTCCTGTTATCGAGTAATGAACCTGAGGACTGGGGGTCCAAGGGGCTCAGCACTGAAGTCCACAACACTCTAACTGTTGTATTAGCACTTTTGAAGTATGATGATGGAACTTGCCCCTTCCTGGACCAGTCCAGATGGATGTGCCACTCTATGGGATGACAGGCTGATGGAACCATGCCCCCCCCCCCCAGTCCTCCACTATCAGCAAGAAGGATTCTCAGCCAGAGATTACTGACAATCTTCAATTTCCCTTTACCTTCCTCTGCCCCCAACAGGATGGGGAAGTCTGCTTTCTTACTCATATGTGGAGGATTGGGGGGCGTGGTTCCATCAGCCTGTCGTCCCCATAGAGTGGGCTTCAGTGCTGAGCCCCTTGGACCCCCAGTCCTCAGGTTTATTACCAATATGTCCAAGACTTAGAATTCAGACATAGCACTTGTATCTAAATCTGAGCTATTGAAGTTGATTTTTTTTTATGCTTATAACATTAGACTGACTAATTATTTCATGGTTAATCTTATAACCAAATGAATAGTTTCATAATCTGTGGTTTTGTCAATTTATGTGAAAATTCCAAATACCTATACTTTTACGCTTTTGAGAGGAAATATGGCTCAGTGCCTTTGACATAGACTTGAAAAAATGTACACAGTGGACAAATTCTTCAGTAATCAGTACTGGGAAAACTAGATATCCACATGCAAAAGAATAAAATTGAACTCTTAATTTCATACCATATACAAGAATCAACTCAAAATGGATTAAGACTCAAATGTAAGACATTAAACTATAAACTACTGAAAGAAAATATATCCATCCAATGTTGTGGTCTTAGCAAAATATTTCTTGTAATATTTTATATTTCTAAAGCACAAGAAAAGCAGAAGTAAACAAATGGGATTGTGTCATTCTAAAAATCTTCTGCACAGTAAAGGAAACATCGTGTAAAGAGAACCTACAGAATGGGAGAAAATGTTTGCAAACCATACATCTAATGAGGGGTTAATATCCAAAATATGTAGGGAAGTCAGACAACTTGATAGCAAGAAAAAAATATCCCAATTATAAATGGACAAAGGACTTGAATATACATTTCCTAAATGAAGACATGCAAATGACCAGCAGGTATATGAGAAAACTATATCCTTAATTATCAGAGTAACGCAAATTAGAAATATAGTGAAACTGAGCATGGTGACACACACCTATAATCCCAGTATTTGGGAGGCCAAGACAGAAGGGTTATAGGTTCAAAGACAGCCTCAGCAACTTAGCAAAGCCCTCCGAACTCAGACCCTGTTTCAAAAATAAAATAGGAGCCGAGCGTGGTGGCGCTCAGTTGTAATCCCAGTACTTGGGAGGCTGAGACGGGAGGATCTGGGTTCGAGGCCAGCCTCAGCTATTTAGTGAGGCACTTCACAACTTAGTAAGACCCTGTTTCAAAATAAAGAATAAAAAATAGGACTGAGGGTATAGCTCAGATGTAGAATGCCCCTGGGTTCAATCCCCAGTACTGCAAAAATAAATAAATAAATAAACTAGAATAGGGTTGGGGGTGTAGCTCAGAGATAGAGTGCCCTTGGGTTCAATCCCTAGTACTTCAAAACAAAACAAAACTCATGAGATTTCTCCATATATCTATTACTTCTTAGTAGTAGTAGTAGTAGTAGTAGTAGTAGTAGTATTTGGTACTGGGGATGGAACCCAAGAACATTCTACTTCCGAGCTACACTCCCAGCCCTAGTTTTTATTCTGTATTTTGGAACAGGGTCTCACTAAGTTGAGGAGGGCCTCACTAAGTAGCTCAAGATGGCTGTGAACCTGTGATCCTCCTGTCTCAGCCTCCCAAGTATTGGGATTAAAAGTGTACACCACCATGCTCAGCCCTATTAGTTATAAAAAAGATGAAAAGTAACCAAGTGTTAGGATGTAGAGAAAAGGAAACCTTTATATACTACTGGTAGGAATGAAAATTAGTCCAACTGTTATGGAGAAGAGTATAGATGTTCCTCAAAAAATTGTAAAACTTGAGCCGGGCGTGGTGGCGCACGCTTGTAATCCCAGCATTCGGGAGGCTGAGACCAGAGGATCCGGGTTCGTGGCTAGCCTCAGCCATGTAGTGAGACACTCCGCAACTTAGTGAGACCTGGTTTCAAAATAAAGACTAAAAAATAGGGCTGGGGGTATAGCTCGGAGGTAGAATGCCCCTGAGTTCAATCCCCAGTACCGCAAAAAAAAAAAAAAAAAAAAAAAAAAAAAAAAAAAAAAAAAAAAAAAAAAAAAAAAAAAAAAAAAAAAAAAAAAAAATTGTAAAACTAAAGGTAGAATTGCCATATGGTCTAGCAATCCACTTTGCATATATTGCCAAAAGAATTGAAATTAGCATGTTGAGGAGGTAGATACACTCCCGTATCCATTGCAGCATTATTCACAGTAGCCAAGATAAGGAATCAGGCTAGGCATCTGTCACTGAATGAATGGATAAAGAAAATGTGGTATACATATACAATGGAATACTATACATCTTTAAAAACAAGGAAATTCTGTCATTTGAGACAAATGAATGAACCTGAAGTATATTATGCCAAGTGAAATAAGACAGGCACAGAAAGATAAATATTGCATGGTCTTATTTATACATGGAATCCCTTGAGCCTAACAGATGCTTATCAAATATTCCATCCAACAACAGCTGAATTCATATTCTTCTTAGCTGTTCATGGAACCTTCTCCAAAATAGACCATATTTTAGGCTATAAAGCAAGTCTTATTAGCAAATACAAAAATTTGATAAAATCCCTTGCATCTTTTCAGATCATAATGGAATGAAGTTAGAAATTGACAGCAAGAAAAATTATAGGCATAACATAAATAACATGGAGATACAACAATATCCTTTTGAACAGAGTTTGAATTCTAGAAGAAATGAAGGGAAAATTTAAAAAATTTTAGAATATAATGAAAATAGAGATACAACACACCAAAATCTCTGGGAACCATCTCTGGGAAGATGGTTCTCACAGGGAAGTTTATAGCAGTGAGTGCCCGTATTAAAAAAATGAACAAAACAAAACAGAAAAGTCTTAAATAAACAACCTAATGTTGCTCCTCAAGGCACTAGAAAAACAGGAACTAATTCCAAAGCCAGAAGAAGTCAGGAAATAAGATCAAAGTCAAAATTAATGAAAAAGAGAATTTAAAAAAATGCAAAGAATCAATGTAACAAAGAGTTGGTTCTTTGAAAAGATAAACAAGATTTGTAAACCCTTAGTTAACTAAAACAAAAAAGATCCAAATAAAATTAGAAATGAAAAAAGGAGAAATCATCATAGACAGCTCAGAAATCCAGAGGATCATTAGGGATTGTTTTAAAATTTTATATTCTAATAAACTGGAAAATATAGAAGAAATTGAAAATTTTGTAGACACATATGACCTACCTAAATTGAACCAAGAGGATATAGAAAACTTAGACCAATAAGAAGCAACAACATTGAAGCAGTAAGAAAAAGCCTTCCAACACAGAAAAGCCCAGGACCAGATGGATTCCCAGGTGAATTCTACCAGCTCTTTAAAAAAGAACCATTGCTAATGCTCCTCAAAGTATTTCATGAACTCTAAAGGTGTGGAACACTTCCAAATTCATTCAGTGAAACCAGTACCACCCTAATGCCCAAACCAGATAAGGATACAAAGGAACGAAAACTACAGACCAGTATCCTTGAGAAACATAGATGCAAAAGTACTTGATTAGGAAATTAGCAGTTCACATTCAGAAACACACCAGGAAAATTATACACCATGACCAAGATGATTTCATCCCAGGGATGCAAATTTGGTTCAACATACTCAGATCAGTAAATGTATTTCATCACATAGATAGAACTAAGGACAAAAATCACATGACCATCTCAAGTGCATAAAAACATTCGACAAAATGCATCACCCATTTATGTTTTTTGTTTTGTTTTGCGGTACTGGGGATTGAACTCAGGGGGCATTCTACCTCCGAGCTACACCCTCAGTCCTATTTTTTATTCTTTATTTTGAAACCAGGTCTCACTAAGTTGCAGAGGGCCTCACTAAGTAGCTGAGGCTGGCCGTGAACCAGGATCCTCCTGCCTCAGCCTCCCAAGTACTGGGATTACAAACCTGCACCACCACACCCGGCTCTACCCATTCATGTAAAAAAACACTTAATAAATGCCAGGTGTGGTAGCACTTGCCTGTAATCTCAGTACTTAGGAGGCTGTGACAGGAGGATTGCAGGTTTGAAACCAGCCACAGCGATTTAGTGAGAACCTCTGTAACTTCGTGAGACCCTGTTTCAAAATTAAAAAAAAAAAATAGGCAGGGGTAGCTTGGAGGTAGAATGCCCCTGGGTTCAATCCCTAGTAGTCCCCACCCCCACCAAAAAAATTAGGGGTAGAAGGAACTTATCTCAACATCAGAAAGACTATATGACAAAACCAAAACTAATTTACTGAATGGGGAAAAACTGAAAGCCTTTTCTCTAAAACCAGGAATAAGACAAGGATGTCTGCTATCACCACTCCTATTCAATATTGTACTTGAAATTTTATTTTATTTATTTTTTTTGCGGTACTGGGGATTGAACTCAGGGGCATTCTACCTACGAGCTATACCCCCAGCCCTATTTTTTATTCTTTATTTTGAAACCGGGTCTCACTAAGTTGCGTAGTACCTCACTAGGTAGCTGAGGCTGGCCTCGAACCCGGATCCTCCAGTCTCAGCCTCCCGAATGCTGGGATTACAAGCGTGCGCCACCACACCCGGCATTGTACTTGAAATTTTAGCTAGAGCAATTAGGCAAAAGAAAGAAATAAAAGGGATACATATAGAAAAAGAGGCCAAATTATCTCTGCAGATGATATGATCCTATACTTAGAAGACTTAAAAAGCCCTACCAGAAGACTTCTAGAGCTAATAAACTCAGCAGGGTAGTAGGATACAAACTAAGCATACAAAAACAAATAGCTTTCCATAAACCAATAGTGAATCTGCTAAAATTAAAAGACCTCTCCAATGAAAATTATAGAACACTCTTTAAAGAAAGAAGTTGAAAAAGACATTAGAAGATGGAAGGCCTCCCATGTTCTTAGGCAGAATAAATATTATCAAAATGGACATATTACCAAAAGCAATCTACAGACTAAGTGCAATCCCTATCAAAGTACCAATGACATTCTTCACAGTACTGGAAAGAATAGGCAGAGAATTTCTTTTTTTTTTTCTTTGTGGTACTGGGGATTGAACTCAGGAGCATTCTACCTCCGAGCTATACCCCCAGCCCTATTTTTTATTCTTTATTTTGAAACCGAGTCTCACTAAGTTTCAGAGTGCCTCACTAGGTAGCTGAGGCTGGCTGCGAACCCGGATCCTCCGGTCTCAGCCTCCCGAATGCTGGGATTACAAGTGTGGGCCACCATGCCCCGCTTAGTCGGAGAATTTCTAAGCAAGAACAAAAGGCCCAGAATAGCTAAAGCAATGCTGGAGGCATGACAATACCTGATTTCAAATTATAATATAGAGCTATGATAACAAGAACAACATAGTATTTGCATAAAAATAAACACATAGACCAATGGAATAGAGGATACAGAGAAAAATCCGCACAGTCATCCGGATCTTTGACATGGGCACCAAAACATATGTTGGAAGAAAGATAGCCTTTTCAAACAAATGGTGCCAGGAAAACTGGATATCCACATATAGAAAAATGAAATTAGATCCCTATCTTTCACCCTGCAGCAAAGTCAACCCAAAGTGGATAAAAGACCTAGAACATAGACCAAAATCTTTGTACTGCTTGAAGAAAATATAGCATCAACACTCCATCATGTAGGCATAGGCAGCAACTTCCTCAGTAAGTCCCCTGTAGCTCATAAAAAAGAGAAAGAAGCACTAGATGGGAATGGATCAAATTAAAAAGCATCTATACAGCCGGGCGTGGTGGCGCACGCTTGTAATCCCAGCATTCCGGAGGCTGAGACCTGAGGATCCGGGTTCGCAGCCAGCCTCAGCTACCTAGTGAGGCACTCCGCAACTTAGTGAGACACGGTTTCAAAATAAAGAATAAAAAATAGGGCTGGGGGTGTAGTAGCTCGGAGGTAGAATGCCCCTGAGTTCAATCCCTAGTACCGCCAAAAAAAAAAAAAGCATCTATACAGCTCAGAAAATAACCAAGCATATGAGGAGTGCCTACAGATTGGGAAAAAATGTTTGTCAGCTACTCTTCTGATAAAGGATTAATATCTAGACTATATAAAGAACCAAAAAACTCAACATCAATAAAACAAATAACCTAGTCAATAAATGGGCAATTGAACCAAACAGATGTTTTTCAAGAGAAGAAATAGAAATGCCCAGCAAATATATATAATGTTCAACATTTTTTAGCAATCAGGGAAATACACATGAAAACTACATTGAGATTTCATCTTACTCCAGTTATTATGTCAATCATCAACAATATAAATAATAAATGTAGGCAAAGATGTGGGGGGAAAAGGAACACTTATACATTGTTGGTGGGACTGCAAAGTAGTACAACCATTATGGAAATTTGTATGATGATTCCTCAAAAAACTACCAATGTAACCCAGTTATACCATTCATCACCATATAACCCAGATATACCATTTAATCCAAAGGAACTAAAGTTAGAATACTATAGTGATACATGCATACTCATGTTTATAGAAGCACAGTTCACAATAGCCAAGTTATAGAACCAGGTGTCCATCGACAGATGAATGGATAAAGAAGATGTGGTGTAATACACATAATGGAGTTTTACTCAGTCATTAAGAAGAACAACAGTCATGTTGTGTGCTGGTAAATGGATAGAATTGGAGAGCATCATTCTGAGCGAAATGAGCCAGACTCAGAAAGCCAAGGGGTGTATGTTTTCTCTCATATGTAGAAACT
Organism: Graphiurus murinus; assembly: GCA_004027655.1. Classification (NCBI taxonomy): domain Eukaryota; kingdom Metazoa; phylum Chordata; class Mammalia; order Rodentia; family Gliridae; genus Graphiurus; species Graphiurus murinus. The sequence continues at coordinate 52,717 of PVLC010003855.1, read as the reverse complement.
AGAAGAATAAAAGAATTCAAAAAGGGGACTTCATGAAAATAGAAGACAGACCAGTAAAGTAGAGGAAATAGATCTGGGGGTGGTGGTGGAGCAGGGAAGGAGAAAAGAAGCAAGGGAAAGGGAAAGTATAGGGGAATAAAATTGACAAAGTATGTTACATGCATGTACAAGTATATCTCAATGAATGTCATACATACGTGTGTGTGTGTGTATGTGTATACTTACAATGCACCAATAAGAATTTAAGAAGTCTAACTTAAAGAGCAGAGTGGTGGCTTGTGTAAGTGTGAGGGGGGTATATTGTGTTAATTAAAGGGTACAAAGTTGTAGTTGGGAGGACTAAGTTCTTGAGATCTGTTGCACAGCATAGTGGCCATGGTTAATAATAACGTATACTTCAAAATTGCAAAAAGAATAGATATTAAATGTTTTCACTATAAAAAATGATATGTAGCTGGGCATGGTGGCACATGTTTGTAATCCCAGGCTGAGACAGGATGATCCGGGTTCACAGCTAGACTCAGCTACTTAGTGAGGCTCTCTGCAACTTAGTGAGACCCTGTTTCAAAATAAAGAATAAATATAGGGCTGGGGGTATAGCTCTGAGGTAGAATGCCCCTGGATTCAATCCCCAGTAACACACACACACACACACACACACACACACACACACACACACACACACACACACATATGTGAGGTGATGGGTATATTAATTTGATATAGTCATTCCAAGATGTACGTACATATAGTTGGCTATCCATATCAGCAGTTCTGCATCTGTAGATTCAACCAACTATAGATCAAAAATATTTTTAAAAAAGCTTTCAGGAAGCTCCCAAAAGCAAAACTTAAGTTTACCACACATTGGACACTACGTTGTATCCCACTCATGTCCCAAGTGGTGTGTAAGCTGCGAGCCTCCCACAGAGCCTCACACTCACAGTTTTATTACTGTGCACCTCACATCTCATTTGTGTACTTTTGGTTAGCCCTAAGGTGATTGCATCCGTACTGAATATGTACAGTCTCTTTTTTCTTGTCTTTATTCCCTAAAAAGCAAGTTATAATAACTATTCACTAGCATTTACATTGTATTAGGTATTATAAGTAATTTAGAGATGACTTAAAATATATGGGAAGATATGCATAGCTTATGCAAATATAGTACCATTTTATCTGAGGGGCTTGGGTGTCCTTGGATTTTGGTATCACAGCGGGGTTCCTGGAACCAGGCCCAGGCCCCTCAGATGCCAAGAGATGACTGTATATAATATAACATCACATTGTGTCTCATACATATATGCAATTAGTGTTTGTCAATGAAAAATAAAAATTTAAAAAGTAGTTTGGACTGATAATGATATATCAAAAATTTTTTCAAATGTATTTTGGCTTAGTTTGGGTAATCTTATGAGATTGTGCTATCTCCAATGAACCATTAAAATACTTTTATTAATATTAAAAAATGATAGTGTAAGAGGCTCTCAGAATTATTTCACTTCACTGAAATGCAGGGGGAAATGCTGTATATTTTTTGACCACTGCCCTATAGCTCACATAGCTTGCTACCTACTGCCAAAGAGTACTATTTTTTCTGTTTCTGATTTGGCCTTTTTTAAAATTTTTTTTTTTTGTGATAAACAGTTTGTTCAGGATATGGTTCCTGCCTGGGGCTAGTTTAAATCCGATCACTCTGTCCCGGGCACACTGGGTTTTGGAACTGTCCAGAGTCCATACCAGTCCTCACACACAGTGGCTTCATGGTGTTTATCAGAGCTTGTCTCAGCTGGGCCAGGGTCTCTGAGCCTTGCTGGCTGCACCTCTCCTTACTGATCTTGCTGGTGTTTAAACTCCATGGCTTCCCTGCCACATGCTCTCTCCAGATCCTTGCCTTCTGTACGTTCAGGCTCCATGCCCCCGGGGCAGGCAGGAACATTGGAATGCTTCTCATCCTGGGAAAGGAAAGCAACTTAGGAAAAAATATGTAGTATTCTCTCTCTCCTCTCTCTTCTCTCTTTCTCTCTGTCTCTCTCTCCTCTCTCTTCTACCCCCTCCCCCCCCACTGTGCTTGTGCTGTTCTACTCTGAGAAGGTTTACCCCATAAGTGGGCCGGAGACTAACTTCGAGGCAGCACCTACTGAATCTGTGTGCAAATCAAGTGTTCCTGTCCTCAGTGTGCCCTAACCCATCTCCCTGGCCTCACCTGCCTCTCAGGCCAAGCCCAGCCAGAGAAGATGGGGCCCATAGCATGAACCTTCCATCTCTGCTTCCTCTTTACCCCTCAACCCTTACAGTCCACTGAAAGCAACATGGGGTCAGCCTCGAGCTTTTTCAGCCTATAATTTTCTAACTTCTTCCTTCGGAAGGATAAGCTGTGGACTATTTATCACAGGACAGAATAGTCAGACCTGGGACTTAGAGAAGTGTGTGTGTGTGTGTGTGTGTGCGTGTGTGTGTGTGTGTGTGTGTGTGTGTGTGTGTGTGTGTATTTCTGGGAATTGAACCCAGGGTCATTCTACCTCTGAGGTACACACCCAGCCCTATTTTATATTTTATTTTGAAATTGCTGAGGGCCTTGCTAAGTTGCTGAGGCTGGCTGCAAACCTGTGATCCTCCTATCTCAGCCTCCTAAGTACTAGGATTACATGTGTGCACCACCACCCTCAAATCAGAATTGGTTTTTGATGTGCAAAGGAAGATAATATTTCTCTACAGGTCTTCCCTTTTAAGCCTGATGTCTTTCTGTAAAATTCTACCTTGGATGCTGGCATATGAAATAGTGATGACTTTACCTTTATGGTTTCTTATCTTTTACTGTATCCTAACAGTAGACAGCCTGATTAGGAAAAAGGTCCCATTCACAGATGAAAATGCAAAAGAGGAAAGCACATTACCAGCTTCACAGTATAAAGTCGCTGTTCTTGATGAGGCACCTCACATCCATGACTTCCTCACCTCCATCCAGTGGGTAGCGACTGTTAGCATCCATCCCCTTTTTACAAGTAATGAAACTGAAGCTTGGTGAGCTGATGTAACTTGACAAAGGTCATATACTCATAGGACCAGAGAAATAATACTACTTTTTTTTTTTTTTTACATGTAATAGAAGGAGATTCCTTTATTTAAATTCTAATAGGATAAATTTTAATGAGACTCAAGGGAAATTGCCACATCTTCTTTTCTGGACTCCTCTTAAGCTGTACCCTTTATTTACTTATTTAGTGGTCCATGTGGTGACCTGCTTGTATTTGGAAACACGAAGCCTCCCAGGTAATTCTTGTTGGCTCCTCTATAAGTTTTAGAATTCCACTGTCATATCAATGGGAAGATTTAGCAATTGAATTATTGTCAGTTCAGAAACAAAGAGCATGACAGGAGGCTAAAAAGTTGTAATAAATATGATTAATAAAATGTGGATTGTCTCCTATAAAGCCTTAGTCAATAAGAGTGTTTCATGTAGATATAACTTGTTTTGTGATTTCTAGCTTTCAAGCCCCAAGGCAGAACGGTGTAGCTGTGGAGATGCAGATTCAGCTCTGGTTTAGCCACTTGCTGTGACTTGTGGCTTCCAGAGGCTCTTTTCTTATTTTGCAAGATGGAGCTAATGGCACATGCCTCTGGGGCCTGTTGGCGGGTTAAACGGCATGGCATAAAGCACATAGCTTTTCAGTGGCACAGTTAGGTTCAGAAATCATTTTTCTTTTCCTAGCTGAGATTCTTTTAAAATTTAATTCCCAAGAGGAATTACATAGAGTAATGGAGGGCACTCAGCTCTTTTTAAATGAATGGACACTATGTAGTGTCTAAGAATCATTGCTGCTCATGTCTCGTACTGTGTGATTATAACAGATTGGCCTGAATCTGTCCTGTCACCAGAACATATTCTTGAAAGGCACATTTTAAAAGCTAAAGCATGATGTCTCTTTAGAAAAAATGTCAAAGAAAATGTATAGCTATGGTTAGTTTGACTTTTGTTCATTTAGGTTTTATTTTTGTTGGATAATATACAAGTCATCTTGCCATTAAAATAAAAAAAATACTTTTCTTTTGGTACATTAACTAGTAAGCATGGAAACTGGAACAAGCTACTAGCATCAAGTACTGATTACTCTTTATTACCCTGGCCAATGGGGTAAATATTTATGCTCTAATTAAAGGACCTGATAGGGAATACCTTTGCTCTAGTGACATTATCATTTTTCTCTGTTGAGTAACTTTTCCATTGACTGGACTTACATTAAATCTTACTCAAAAGAAAACACTGTAAAAACCTATTAAGTGGAAGACAAGGAAGTTCGCAGGGTCTTGGCTGTGAGACAAGGATATTAGAATTGAAATGGACACTCTCTGCCTTAGGGCTGGGACAAATCATCAGTCAGCCCAGCAGTGGGAGGCAGGCAGCCCAGCAGGCTCTCAGCATTGGCACACCTACATCGAGTGTGCGGAGCATGTGGAGCGTCTGCTGGGACACGGGAGCTGGGCATCTCCTTCCTCACTGTGGATTCATTGTGTTCTCTGAGTGTGGTGGATTTCCAGCACACCTACATTCAAGAGTTAGTGAAAATACATTTCTTTCATGGAGTAAATGTTTCTTCTATACCCTATATAAATGCATGATTTGAGTGATATGGGGAGGGTTGAGAAGAGAGGAGGAGGTTAGGAGTACATTAAAAAAAAAAAAAAAAATGAGCCTGGTGTGATGCCACATGCCTGTAATCCCAGTACTTAGGAGACTATGACAGGAGGATCTATCACAGGTTCAAGGCTAGCCTCAACAACTTACTGAGACTCTGTTTAAAAAAAAAAAAATAGATCTGCAGATACAACTCAGAAGTAGAACACCCCTGGGTTTAGTTCCCAGTACCACACACACATACACAGTCTTGGAAAACAAATTTGACTGTAATTGGTCAATTTAAAAATTAAACCAGTTTCTAAATTGTAGAAAAACTACAAAATGAGATGATTCAAAAAGATAAATGCTAAATTCCAAGAAATTGTATTTACCTTTTTGTTAGTAGAAACTCAACTTTTCACTAGCTCTACTAAGTAAGTGCTGAACAGATATTTAACACATTGTCATTAAGAAGTATCAAATTTTTAACCTGCCCTAGTGGCCATGTACATCAGATCAGTCATGCCCCTTGACCAGAGGGAAGAATAAATGGGATAATCCACACAAAAAGTTTATCATGTGTCTGAAACAATAAGAGCTCAAGATCTGTACATACTCTTCTAAGGGTAATGATACTTCCTTTGCTCACATCACCTTGCTTTCTACTAAATGAACCCCAAGCTTCTTGGCCCGACATCCAAGACAGTGTTAGTCAGCCTTCTATCACTATAATAAATGCCTGAGATAATTAACTTATGAAAAGATGATTAACATATAAAGAGAAAAGTCTTATTTTGTCTCACAGTTTTGGAGGTTTCAGCCCATGGTCAATTTGCACCCTTGCTTTGGGCTTATGATGAGGTAGCACATCATGGCAGAAGTGTGTAGAGGAGCAAAACCAATTGCCTCATGGCAGGGACGTGAAAGAAAAGTAAGGAAGCTGGGCATGGTGGGACACACTGGGACACACCTCTAATCCCAGTACTTGGGAGGCTGAGATAGGAGGATGGCCTGTTCAAGGCCAGCCTCAGCAACTTAGTGAGACCCTGTTTCAAAATGAAGGACTGGAAGTATAGCTCAGGTTAGATTCAATGCCCAGTACCAAGTGTGGGCGGGGGGCTGGAGTCCCACAGTCCCCTTCCAGGTCCCACTCCAGTGGCCGAGATACCTCCCTTTAGACCTCACCTCTTAAAAGCTCCACACCTCCCAGCAGCACCAAGCTGGGGACCAGCTTGATTTCATATCTAAACTATAGCATTCCTAACTTTTCCAGTTTTGCTTTTTATCATTTACCAATACTGTGTTCTTACTGTCTCGAAGCTTTTTTCCAACTTCTATATATGTCAGTCCACCACTTGATTGCCTTTCCTCCTCTCATCTCATCTACCTCTCAGAATCAACCCTTGAAGCCTTTCACTATCTTCACCGCTTCCTCTCAAAGGGGATGTGACATCCTCTTCCATTTGTATCCTTCCTTTCTGAGCTGGTCACCTATATACTTATATTCAGTTCCTTAGAGCATTGCTTAGCATCAATGGTGTTGAGAATGTGAAAACACACTCTTTCTTCTTGAAGAACTCATGATATAAATTAGTTAAAAAAAAAAAAAGACATTTATGTTGCTGACTATAAAACACTAAGATAAACAAGATTAATGTATAGCAAAAGAGCTCTGCCAGGCCAGGAGGATGGACCTTCATTTTGTGTAGGGCCCCCATGATAGTAGTGAGGACTCTGAGGCTCTTCATTAGGGAGATGGTATTTGGGCTGAGAGCCCAGTGGACTAGAACCGTGCTACCTGTGACTGTGTGGGTGAGGGCATCCTTGCCCAAAGCAGGAAATGTGGGAGATGTACCTGAGGGGAGAGTCTGGCCCCTACTGGCCCAGCCTTCGAGGCCAGGCGAGGGCTTCAGCTGGAATGTTGGCAGGTAGTGATAGAGTGGAGCACTGGCATCGAAGCTTTCAAGCTGTGACTACAGACCTTGGCATCCATGCCTCCTTGGATGATGCTTCCTTGAGGACAGAGGCCATGCCATCATACCTATCATAGCACCCTGTATGTAAAACATCACCATGTAACTACAGCTGTGGGCCTGGACTTCAGAGAAAAGAGCAGAGATCCAGGCACAGGCTTGGGAATAACTGTGTTGCAGTGAATGTTAAAACCACGGGGGTTCCACAACTTAGTGAGACCCGGTTTCAAATAAAGTATAAAAAATAGGGCTGGGAGTATAGCTCGGAGGTAGACCGCCCCTGAGATCAATCCCTAGTGCCGCAAAAAAACAAAACAAACAAACAAAAAAAAACACAGGGGTAGAAAAGATTACTAAGGGAGGCGACAAAGAGAAAAATAGAGCCCAGAGCCTGGGAAAGCTTGCACTTTCAGGTGGTTCAAGGATGTAGAAAAGAGAGTTCTACGTCAGCAGTCTCAAGCTCAGCTGAGAGGCTGAATAGCTTGTGGCTGAGGCAAGGATGTGGGGACAGCAGGGCAGAGGTCACTGGCCAGTTTCAGAATGGAGCTTCGATGGCTCTGACGACCAGATTATAATACCGCCTGGAGTGAATGGGGGTGAATACTGACCTCTAATTTTTAAATTCCAACACTAGAAAAGCAAAGTACAGTGATGAAGAGTTACAATCTTTTTTTTTTTCTTTCTTTTTTGTAAAAATTTGAATACATCCCAGCATGGTGGTGCATGCAAGTTTGAGGCCATCCTCAACAACTTAGTGAGCCCCTCAGTAACTTAGATCCTGCTTAAAACTAAAGAATAAAAAGGGCTGGGGGTGTAGCTCAGAGTTAGAATGTGCCTGGGTTCAATCCCAGTACCAAAATGATAACCATAATAATATTAATAATATCATAAAATGACTAGAAGAGATTCGATGACTTGGAAGCATTTATACTTATTGATAATGAAAGTGAGTCTACTGAACAAACATTTCTTACTGCAAGCTTGTTCCCTGCCTTCTCACACAAAATGTGTTCCTTGCTAAATGTGCATGGCATGTTATTGAAGAGCCTCCTAAAATAAATATTATGACCCTCTCCAGTAGGGTACAGAGAACAGCTGATTATTTACATAAAGAAGAGCTGGATTCTGTCTCCCGCAGCCTGGAAACATGCAATGTTTTCCTAACATTTTTATGTCCACAACCCACAGCACATACAAAGATCCAGCCTGGTACACATCTTACCCACAATTGTGAAAAAACTAGTTGTGATGCATTTGTATTTTAGTTATGTTTTTCTGTTCTTTCTTTTACATTCTGTCCCATTTTATTAAAAATGGGAAGCTGGGCGTGGTGGCACATGCTTGTAATCCCAGTACATGGGAGGCTGAGACGGGAGGATCTGGGTTCACAGCCAGCTTCAGCTACTTAGTGAGGCTCTCTGCAACTTGGTGAGACTTAGTCCTTAGTGGACTGGGGGTGTAGCTCAGAAGTAGAATGCCTCTGGGTTCCATCCTCATACCCCCCCCCCCAAAATGGGTTGTGTGATGGCGCACAACCGTAATCACAGTGACTTGGGAGACAGGCAAGAGGATGGCAAGTTCAAGGCTGGGCTAGGCAACTTAGTGAGACCGTGCCTCAAAATAAAGTAAAAAGGACAAGAAAGGTAACCTAGTATTAGAGTGCTTGCCTAACATGTATGAGGCCCTGGGTTCAATCCCCAATACCAGGGGAAAATTAAAGTCCTGGTTGGGATCAGTTTGATCAGCACTTTTCTGCTCTGACCTTGACTGAGGCAGAGGTGAACACCTGCAGACATACACATTCACATGTGAAATGAAGACAGAGTCCTCTACCTCATTAATCTCAGTTTCCTCATCTGTAAAATAAGGATGATTTTACCTGCCCATTACTTCAGGGTGAACATCAGGTGAGACCCTTTATGGAAGGCCTTTCTCTCCCCCCCCAAAAAAATGCTGTACAGATGATAGATTATAGTACCCAACAAATTGTTATTCTTAACTATATTTGTTGATTTTTCACATAGAGACCTAAAATGCTTAATTTAACTCTGTTCATAGGAAAAGTTTTCACTGGTTTGTAAGTTAAAAAAAAAATGGATTGGTTGCTTTTTTTTTTTTTTGCGGTACTAGGGATTGAACGCATTCTACCTCCGAGTTACACCCCCAGCCCTATTTTTTATTCTTTATTTTGAAACCAAGTCTCACTAAGTTGCGGAGTGCCTCACTAGGTAGCTGAGGCTGGCCGCAAATCCGGCAAACTCGGATCCTCCGGTCTCAGCCTCCGGAATGCTGGGATTACAAGCGTGTGTCACCACGCCCGGCTGGATTGGTTGCTTTTTAAGGAAAAGTCCTAACTTTAGTCCATTACAATCATTGTGTGTTTAATGTTTTCTGTTAGCATAACTCTTCCATTTACAAAATTGATTACCGGAAATTAAATAAGCATCACTTTTAAAGGGCATCTGATTTGTTTTTGTTTAAGTAATATTATTAGCAAAGTTACTAGGAGAGTTTTCTTAGCACCCATCCCAGTAAGTGTGTGGGGTGGGGCAGGGTGGGGGTGGGGAGAGGGTTGGGGGGGTGAGAAAACCTTTTGTTCACAAGGCAACAAGAAAGTGTCATCAATGCAAGCCCTAAGATCCTCTGAGGCTATTAGCTGTCGCTCATCTTGAATCCCTCTTGGCTAATTTACAAATAGATACATTTAAACTAGATATGCTTATGTGAATTAGTGCTAATTAATCCACATATATTCTTATTTCTCCTGTGGCCTCTAATCTTTACTATTCAACATGCATGCCCCAGATCTTAAACTTATGTTTTTTGTTATGATAAGTTATTTTCAAAGGTGTTTCTTGCTTTAGATTCTGTGTGTTGAAAGATAAGGGGATGGTTTGTGTTGGCAGAGAGCAAGGCTCCTGGCCTCCCTGGTCACAGAAGCTGTCATTCCTGTGTACATGTTCTGCTGGAGGGAACTGTCCCAGAATCAATATTTGCATAGGAAAATTTCTCCAACCTACCTTTATCTGATGAGATAAAAAAATTAAACTCACAGATCTAAATAACTGCTTCCTCCTCCTTCTGTGACATAAGCCTCACTACAGGGAGGCATGAAAAGAGAAATTGTCTCCTAATTTATTCCTTGACATTAATATATATTAAAGGGTCAGTAGAGCATCCCTGTTTAGATGACTCCACCTAATATATTTTATACATGTGACTTCATGTGGTGATCTTAAACCCTTGGAAGTCTAAGATAATTAAGGTTTTGTTCCCCTGTGATATATGTGACTCACTGGCTAAAATACATCCTTGGAGCTATGATTTTTCAGTATTTTCAAGAAAGTGTTATATATATATGTTAGAACATTGCTTTTCTTCATCATCAGAGTATTAAGGTTAAGAGTTTAGCAGAACTTTGAAAGTCTCCCTAGCTTATAGATTGAGATAGAATATAAGTTACATTTGCCAAGTCCCTTAATTTATTGTATTTCTAATTCTCATACTGTTAATTTAAGAATAATGCTGGACAGTAGATTTTGAAATGTTCAGAGATGTGACAATAAATGTAAGCTTAGGGGACTGGGGTAGTTTAGTGGTAGAGTGCTTGCCTAGCATGCATGAGGCCCTAGGTTTGATCCCCAGCACCACAGAATGAATGAATGAATGAATGAATGAATGAATGAATGAAACATTGCTGTTGGAGATAAGCTAGAAAAACACAACAGATTTTTTCTCCTAAGTTTGCTTTTATGCTTATCTCTTCCTTCTTTAGTTCTATTTCCATATATTAAGAATTATGAGCATACCAGGTGTGGCAGTGCACATCTGTAATCCCAATACTTGGGTGACTGAGACAGGAGGATCACAGGTTTGAGGCCAGCCTCAGCAATTTATTGAGACCTGTTTCAAAATAAAAAAAGCCAGATGTGGTGGTTCACACCCTATAATCCTAGTATGTGGAAGATTGAGATAGGAGGATTGCAAGTTCGAGGACAGTCTCAGCAAGTGGTGAGGTTCTCACCAACCTAGTGAAACCCTGTTTAACAACAAAAAAGAAAATAAAAAATTGGACTGGAGTGTAGCTCAGAGGTAGAATTCCCCTGCGTTCAATCCTCACTACCACCAAAATAAACAAACAAACAAAACAAACAAACAAACAAAAATCCAAAGCCTTTTGCGGTGGTACAGAACTGTAATCCCAATATTTGGGAGGCTGAGACAGGATCACAGGTTTGAGGCCAATCTCAGCAATTTAGTGAGGCCCTCAGCAACTTAATGAGACCCTGTTTCAAAATAAAAAATAAAATAGGGCTAGGGATATAGCTCAGAGATAAAATGCCCCTGGATCCCCCCCCAAAATAAATAAATATAAAAAGCCTATATCTCAACAAGTTTTGTTAACTCTCAGTCCAGAAATTGTTATTCATTGTCCTGAATGTTCTATATTCTAGTTTAGTCAGGTAAGAAAAAGAAATGTCTATACCTCAGAATACCATTGTTTTAAAACAAAACCATGAATTTTTCCCATTATTCATTGAAACTAAAACTTTAAAGAGCAAGAATAACACAGATTATTTTGGTGGATTGAGTGGAGTTCCTTACTACTATAGTCCACTGCATTTCAATGTGGAGTTTAGAGTGCTCTTCTAGAGTTTGTGTTTCCTTTTGTAGTCTTGCCTCTCATTTTTTAGAGAAAACATGAGTGTTTTTCTTTATTATGAAGTCTCCTCTTGTCTAGGCAACAGTAGCAACAGGGGAGCTATTTGAACAAGCACGAATGGAACTTTTGCTGAACACAGAAGAAAAGCTTCTGCCCCTTCCGCTCTTCCTACTTTGCCTGTAGATGCTCAGCAGATAGGAGTTATCCTAGTTATCCGTGGAGTTTAACAGAAGAATTCCCCTCCCTTCTTCCTTCATAAATAGTTTTGAAAGAAGTAGCTCATTATAGAAGTAGGTGTAATCAGGTAGTGCCATTGAGGTCACTCGGGTTGGATTGTTCGTCCCAGTTAGCACCTGCGGAGTGGTACTGTGTGCACAGTGCTGTGGGTGGGCTGCATGGTGAGTGCCGCACAGCGGGCATGAAAGGCATACAAAAACAAGAGGCGCTGAAATGATATTCTGGAAAATACAGAGCTGAGAGCCGAATATCTAAAAGTACACAAAACAAATGCAAGCTGAATTCCTAAGTGCAGCGGGTGACCTCACTGTTCGCTAGGCTGGAATGAGGTGGGCCTGTGTTTCATAGAGAAGGCCAAAAGAATAGATGTGATGCTGGGTTCCAGGAATAGCTTGTTCTGCTAAGGAGTCATCATCGATCACTGCCTCTCCTCCTCCTGCATTCACTTCATTGGCAAGTTGTGTCTATTTTGTGTTTAAAAAAAAAAAAAAAATACAGCTCCAGTCCTTCATGTGCCTCCTGTTTATTGCCACCTCTCTGGTCTGAGCAATGGTCATTTTTAGGCAAGACAGTAGCAGCAGTTGCCAAACTGGGTGCCTCCACTTCTCTGTTCTCCACAAAGAAGCCAAAAAGAACTCTGTAGCAAGCCGGGCGTGGTGGCGCACGCTTGTAATCCCAGCATTCGGGAGGCTGAGACCAGAGGATCCGGGTTCGCGGCCAGCCTCAGCTACCTAGTGAGGCATTCTGCAACTTAGTGAGACTCAGTTTCAAAATAAAGAATAAAAACTAGGGCTGGGGGTATAGCTCGGGGGTAGAATGCCCCTGAGTTCAATCCCCTGTACCGCAAAAAAAAAAAAAAAAAAAAAAAGAACTGTAGCATATATATCAAATCATATAACTCCTGATTTAAAATTCTCTGGTGGTTCTTCATGCTCCTCAGATCAAATCTAAATTTATTGTGGTCTATACTGTAGGCGTGCCACAGGTCATTGCCTTCTGCCATGGCTGGGTCCTTCCCATTCTTCAGGTTAGAGCCCCAATATCACTTCTTCAGAGAAGCGCCATCTATGGCCTGTCATTACTATGCTGACCCTCGTCAGTCTCCTGCCATTTCCCTATTTGTTCTTCTCAGGACCTTATCATGACTTTTCATTCCATCTCATTTTTTTAAAATAGTGCATTAAAGTGGTAGCTGTTGCTATTTCCAGATAATATGTATCTGTCTTAATTACTGGGAATAATCCCAGTGCCAGGCATATAGTAGATGCTCAGTAAATATTTGTTAAAGGGAAAGAACAAGTTATGTGTAGAGCAAAGTCATTCACTCCTCACAGCTTTGATCAGAGTTGCGTAAAAGGTGTTGTATTATTGGATGTCAGTGTGAGGATGGAGATTCAGAAGAAGCTAGATAGAGGGTTGCAGGAAGCCTGTTGGCGATGAGCCGTAGCTTAGACTTAGTATGATAAGCAGTATGCAGGCCAAAGCCTGGCACTTGTTTTTATATTTTTCCAGGCTGATTATCTCAGTAGTTGTGTCCAAGCGGGGTTGGATAAGGCAGAAGCTGGAATGAGTGGCTTTGTGTGGGAGGTTATTGCATGAGAAAAGAGTGATAAGCACTGGGCCACGGAGATGCTGAGGAAGGAGAGGTGGATTCAGGACTCCGGAGTTTGGAATTTTGTGGTTAACAATGCACTAAGTAACGGAGATATAAAATATATGCTTTTTAATTATATGACATTTATACTGCCAACCAGAAAACTGCATTTAAAAAAATGACTCCTCTCAACTGAAGTGAATAGAAACCTTTACACCTTAGATTCCCCTTGGTAAAGCATGATACTGATGTAATGATGCCAGATTAAATTTCCCCTCTGCTATTGATTTAATAGATGAGATAAGGTACATAAAAAATCCAAGTATCAAAAAACTGTGCCAGTTTGTGAATCTACCTAACATCATTTTTTCCTGCCAGATTGCTATCTGAAAGAAAATTATCTGAAGCATTTTTCTTATGATGCAGCCTTTAATATTGCTCTTTTTTTTTTTTTTTTTTTTTTTTTTTTTTTGAGCAGTTGAACAAGATGATGAAGACAGTGACAAGCTTGTGACTGTGACGGAAGCGGAAGGTGCTCCCGATTCTCAGGTATGACCAATTCAGGGAAAGCTCCTTATTGTGCCTTTCTCTGTTTAGAGTGGTAGATAGTACAGGTCTTTGCAAATAATACAGATTTTACCTTCTGTGTTTTGTAAATAGGCATATCAAAGCCAGGTGTGGTGACACACACCTGTGATCCCAGTACTTTGGAGGCTGAGACAGGAGGATTACAGGTTCAAGGACAGTCTCAGCAACTTAGCAAGGTCCTGTTTCAAAATAAAAAAGAATAGAGTTGGGGGTGTAGCTTGGAAGTAGAATGCCCCTGGGCTTAGTCCTCAGCATTACACAACATGCATGCACGCGCGGGCACACACACACACACACACACACACACACACACACACACAGGCATATCAGTGGGAGTGAAGTGCTTAGTTTTGATATAAGCATATTTTACAAAAAGGGCCCTAAACTGCTAATCTGTTTACAGGACTTCCCCCAAATCCTACCCAAGATTTCACTTTCTGCAGTTTCAGTTACCCTCTGTCTGAAAACACTAAATGGGGAGGTTCAGAAATAAGCAATTCATAAGTTTTAAATTGCGTTCCACTCTAAGGAGTGTGATGAAGTCTCAAGCTGTTCAGCTTGCTCCCACCAAGGACTGGTCCAGTGTATCTGTGCTGTATATACACCACCTCCTTGCCTGTCCCTTGCAGCTGCCTATGTTACCAGGTCAACTGCTGCAGGCTGTGTTCAAGTGACCCTCACATAGGAGCTACGGGCTGCGTCCAGAGCACTGCCATGACCTCACCTCACCCCATCACACAGGCACAGGAGAAGGGTGGATATGACCCAGTGAGATGCTTTGAGAAAGAGAGGAAGACCACATTCATATAACCTTTATTATAGCATGTTGATGTAATTGTCCTATTTAAATCTATTGATTTGGCTCAGAACTATCACATTAACTTTTTTTAGTCAAGATTGCACAGATTGTAATGTTTTAATAAATTCATATTGTCTTGCTATCATAATATTAAAGATGCTGCAATCTACACTTTTATATTGAAATCGCACTTCAGACTTGCAAACAAACTCACACTGGATTTTTCAACTCAGTGTATTGACTACTTTCTCAAAGAGTTCTTAAGTCATTAACTTATTGGTGAGACATTTATAAACTTAAACTGCTGATCTGCTTTACTTGTTTTGAATTTATTCTATGGGTAAAAGTGTTTTTGAATGCAATTTTCTTTTCTTTTTTTTTTTTTTTTTTCGTGTGTGTGTGTGTGTTTTACTGGGAATTGAGCCGAGGGGTATTCTACCTCTGAGCTATGACCCATCTCTATTTTATTTTTATTTTAAAACAGGGTCTCACTATTTGATGAGAATCTCCCTACTTGCTAAGGCTGTCCACAAACTTGTGATCTTCCTGTCTCAGCCTTCCAAGTACTGGGATTATAGGCATGTGTCACCACACCCAGCACAATTTTGTTTCTTAAAATGATATACAAATCTTACTTTCTGGGGGTATCTTGTGATTTTATTCAGCAACAGTAATATAGCCACACATCTGCATGACATAGAGGAATGAAATTATGAAACTAGTGAATCGGTAATTGGATCAAGAAAAGTCTGTTTAAGAGCCGGGCGTGGTGGCACACGCTTGTAATCCCAGCATTCGAGAGGCTGATACCGGAGGATCCGGGATCGCAGCCAGCCTCAGCTACCTAGTGAGGCACTCCACAACTTAGTGAGACCCTGTTTCAAAATAAAGAATAAAAAATAGGGCTGGGGGTGTAGCTCCGAGGTAGAATGCCCCTGAGTTCAATCCCCAGTACCGCAAAAAAAAAAAAAAAAAAAAAGTCTGTTTAAGTTTGAAAGTCCAGAGTCAGCTTCACTGGGAAGGCATACTTATAAGTGGGATAGATAGGTCAGGGCTGTGCGAGAAGGAAGGCAGCTGTCACCTCCCTGGATCTGTCTGAGGAAGCTTGAACTACTGCCACCGAGAACCACTAGACAACACAGGAAGCAGTTAGTGCAGTGCGTGGTACACAGTAAGCACCCCAAGATTTTAGACTTTGCCAGTTATTATCAGTATCATCATGATCAGCCTTCCCATTGTTTTTGTTTGTTTGTTTGTTTGGTACTGGGCTTTGAACCCAGGGGCATTCTACCTCTGAGCTACACCCCCAGCCCTTTTGTTGATTTTTTTTGTTTTGTTTTTGAAATAGGATCTTGCTAAGTTGCTGAGGGTCTTTCTAAGTTGTGGAGACTGGCCTCAAACCTGCAGTCCTCCTGTCTCAGCCTCCCAAGTACTGGGATTACAGGCATGTGTCACCATGCCCAGCTTCCATTGCTTTTTGAGTTGAATATTTAAGGTCTCTAGCATGTCTGGGATGCAATATTACTCTCTGTCTGCTGTTATGGTATCTTCAAATAAATAATATACTCTAGTCCCTTTATTTTTTATATAGGAGTAAAGGATTAAAGAACCTTTGTCAAAATATATCTGAGTTTTCTCAGTTTCTAATGAAGTCTTCAGTTAGTAATCTATAATTTGTTGAACTTTGGAAACTCTTGCTTTGATTCACTTGCCTCCTAACCACTGGATTTGGTTGTTTTTACTCTCAATCATTTCAATATTAAGTGATGATAACTGTAAATTATACAATTTTAACTGCCAAATATTTGAAAATTTACCAGTAGCCAAAGTATGCTTTAAAAAAGAAAATCCTGAAGAAATCTCTTATTTGTGGTCATCATAGAAAACATGATCTTTTTAAATCCTCTGTGTTGTAATTAGAATTTGCTTATTCTTTTTGTTTACTTCTTTATTATTCTTCATGTTTGCTGCTCTGCTTATAGTTCTAAACTATAATTTCTCTAAGGTCAAAACAAAATAAAATATTGGGGAACCAGGTGTGGTGGTGCAAACCTATAATCCCAGTAGTTGGAGGTCTGAGACAGGAGGATCACAGGTTTGAGGACAGCCTCAGCAATGCAGCGACACTCTCAGCAACCTAGCAAGACCCTGTCAAAACAAAAAAAATCAAATCTGGCTATCAGTCTGGAGTTATAGCTCAGAGGTTGAATGCCCTAGGTTCAATCCCTAGTACAATTAAATAAATTAATAAATAAATCTATCTATCTTTCTCTGGGCCCTCTCTAGGAAGAAGGTTCAAGGAATCAAGGAAATGAAATGACTATGTGAATTTATAATATTGTATTATGACTTCATTTATTTTCTTGTGGTACTGGGGATTGAATCCAGGGGCATTCTACCTCTGATCTACATCCCTAGCCCTATTTTATTTTTATTTTGAAACAGGGTCTCTGTAGGTTGATGAGAGTCTCATTACTTGCTGAGACTGTCCTCAAACCTGTGATCCTCCTGTTTCAGCCTCCCAAGTACTAGGATTACAAGCATGTGCCACCACGCCCAGCTTTTATTATGACCTTAATCAGAAGGGAAAGCTCTAGAGTCAGGCGTGGTGGTAGTGCACACCTATAATCCCAGTACTTGGGAGGCTGAGACAGGAGGATCACAGCCTCAGCAAGTAATGAGACTCTCAGCAACTGAGCAAGACCCTGTTTCAAAATAAAATAGAACTAGGAGTGAGAAATGTAGCTCAGAGGTAGAATGTTCCTAGGCTCAAACCCCAGTACCAAAAAAAAAAAAAAAAAAAGGAAACACTCTTGGAAGATAACAGAAATTCTATGTAACTGGCTGCTTCTGCGCTCAGCGTATTCTGGAAGGATGAAGCTCATGCAGTGTTCATAGATAGGATAGGTCTGTACAACCAGACTGTGTATTAGTTCAAATAATTCTACTAAGGAGAAGAACTTGAGGAGTGACCCTCTCTGGAACTCCCCTGCTGTTGCAGGAGGCTTTGGTCTATAGAGGACAAGAGACAGAGGCCAGAGTAGGATAGCAGGTCTCTCTATTCATCAGTGAGGCTCAGAGAGCAAAGCTCCGAGCCTGAGCCCTGAATGACACCAGCATGCAGATTATATAGCCCCAGTGAGACAGGTTTGGATTGGATCAATAATAGGCAGAGGTACCAGGATGGGGGCTCTGGTCAGGTTTCATTTCTGCTTCCTGAGCTAGATTTCTGGAATTAGCCTCCACGTGGCTGGGACTGGATGACACCATCCTGGGCTCCTGCCTCACTGCCTCACCTGGACAGCGGGGGCCAGGCGTCTCTGAGTGGTGTTCACCTAATGTCCCAGCATGGTGGCTGAGGTCTGTGGCAGTGACCCCTGGGTACGTAAAATTGCTGTGACCATTGGGCTTTCTGTCCAGGGTGGTCCGGCCACCGTGGGCACTTTTTAGTCTTTTCCTCAGTGATCAAATGGTATATTTTTCCATCCCAACCTTGGAGAGCTTTTTTTATTCTTTTCTTTCTTTCTCTGAGAAATTTGAGAAAATAAACGTTTGCTGCCGTAAAATTGCTTTTTCTTTACTATGACCCCCTCTTGAATTTTTCTGAAAAGAATTGTTAATATCTTTTTGTTTTGGAAATAGATATAGAATGTATCATCCCAGTCAGGCATGGTGGTGCACACTTGTAATCCCACTACATGGGAGGCTGAGACAGGAGGATCACAAGTTCGCCGCCAGCTTCAGCTAATTAGTGAGGCCTTCTGCAACTTAGTGAGAACCTGTTTCAAAATAAAGAATAAAAAAATAGGTCTGGGGAGCCGGGTGTGGTGGTGCACGCTTGTTAATCCCAGTACTTGGGAGTCTGAGATAGGAACAGGTTCGAGGAGAGCCTCAGCAAGTAGTGAGACTCTCATCAACCTAGTGAGACCCTGTTTCCAAATAAGAAATAAAATCAGGCTGGGGGTGTAGCTCAAAGGTATAAGGCCTCTGGGTTCAATCCCCAGTACCACACATACAAAAAAAATATATAGGTCTGGGGGTGTAACTCAGAGGTAGAATGCCCCTGAGTTCAATCCCCAGTACCACACAAACCCATCAGTGTTTCATTTTGCCATTTATATTTTCTGTTTAGAAGAGCAATGCAGAGCCGGGTGTGGTGGTGCACACTTGTAATCCCAGCATTCAGGAGGCAGAGACCAGAGGATCCGGGTTCGTGGCCAGCCTCAGCTACCTAGTGAGGCACTCCACAACTTAGTGAGACCCGGTTTCAAAATAAAGAATAAAAAATAGGTCTGGGGGTGTAGCTCGGAGGTAGAAAGCCCCTGAGTTCAATCCCCAGTACCGCAAAAAAAAAAAAAAAAAAAAAAGAAGAGCAATGCAGAATTTCATTCCGTGAATTTCTCTTCAAAGTTTAGTTTTTAATGGAATTAATGTGTTATGAAGTAATCAGTAAGAGATGGTTGAGTACCCTGAGTTAGTGATGAGTAGCATTTGTGCTGTGTAGCGTTCTGTTACTGCAAACATGCTTTTGTGAAAGCTGGACTCTTAGCTGGGTGTGGTGGCGCACGCTTGTAATCCCAGCATTCAGGGACTGGAGGATCCGGGTTCGCGGCCAGCCTCAGCTACCTAGTGAGGCACTCCGCAACTTAGTGAGACTCGGTTTCAAAATAAAGAATAAAAAATAGGGCTTGGGGGTATAGCTCGGAGGTAGAACACCCCTGAGTTCAACCCCCAGTCCCGCAAAAAAAAAAGAAAGCTGGACTCTTACTTCCTGGTAGCAATTTTTACATGATGTTTTGCCAATGTGTTTTAAAAACAAATGGTGTTTTTGTTATTGTTTGTTGGTACTGGGGATTGAACGCAGAGGCATTCTATCTCTGAGCTACACCTCCAGCCCAATTTTATTTTTTATTTGGAAACAGGGTCTTGCTAGACTTCTGAAAGCCTTGCTAAGTTGCCAAGGCTGGCTTTGAAAGTGCAGTCCTCCTGTCTCAGTCTCCCAGTGTGTGCCACCACACTGACTGAAACAAGTGATTTTTATAGTTAAGATGAGGCAGAGAATATTTTCAGACTTAGAGCTGTGCTGTTTTACCTTTTGTCACAGGAAGAATGCTCATTTATCATCCATGTACACTTCCCTAAGGGAATTCTGTCCAAATTTCATTTTTACCACTGAGGGAATGGACCCAACATTTTTATAACTCCATTTATAAAGGAAACAGATTTTTTTCATTGACATTCATAACATTTCTCCTCTCAAAAACTGAAAATCATATGAACAGCTTTAATTATACATTATAGGGATTCTTTTTTTCAAAAGAGCTTGAAATAAGGCTCTTAAATAACTCGTCTGACAGTTACACATTAATTTTTTTTCCTGGCTTAGCAGTGTTAGGTAAACTGTGTATAATTAATTTCACATAGATAAATTAAATAGACCAAGAATGTGAAAGTCTAGATCAAGGGCTGTTAATTATCTTGCTTCTCCTGCCATAACAAAGCTCCCAAAATATATTAATAAATTCATGGGTTTCTTGAATTAAATCACTAAATTATGGAGCCGTGAAAGGGACCCCCAGAGAACATCTGGTTTAACACGGTTCTTCCAAAGAGCACTGTCTTATAAACCATCTAGGATATATGGGCATCTCTCTAGCTTAAAGTTCCCCTGGGATTAAAGCAGCATTCATAACCCTTTTTGAAAGCCTTTTTGATAGTTGTTTTACAAGAGGTGCTATAGAATTGTCTCATAAAAATGCATCTAGAAATTACGCAGGAACCAGAAAATCAAGACAATAACATTGCTTCTTCAATCAGAAGATATGAAATAAATATAAAATAATTTGTCTGAGACTTCTTTTAAAAGTGGTAGCATTTCGCATTTGAAATACATAATCCAAATTGGAGGTAGCCCAGTGGAGACCCTAGGTTCTATCCCCAACACTACAAAAATAGAAGAAAAAAATATATTTTATATACATATATGTGTATATATAAAATCATATATATGTATATATTTACATATATGTGTGTATGTGTAAATATATATGTATAGATATATATACCCAAATATTTGGTTCTAATAGACATATTTTCTTATTATAAAGATATATGTGTGTGTATGTATATACATAGACCTATATGTATATATAAAATCACACATTTTATTTACATATATATGTATACACACACACATATATATATATATACACACACACACACATATATATATATATATATATGTATGTATACACACACATACATTTTTGCCCAGATATCTGTTTTAATAACCATGTTTCCTCTTGGAAGAAAAGTCTATGTTCAGGATCCTAATCATGACGTGAAGAATGATTAGAGTTCCTTACAAACTTGTGTTCCCACAGAAACCAAAAAATAACCCTGACTTCTTGAATTTCCTCTTCTCAGTCCCAGCCTTTTATTGCTGATGCTGTTATCAGTTGTTTAGAAAACTGCATGTGGAACCCACAGCTAGAAGGAAACGCTGCCTCTGAATCGGAATCTGTGGGAACTCACCCTTGTTGCTTGGAGCCTGTGCTGGTGAGAGGAGGGACAGGCCTGGTCCCGATGGCTCCACAGTGCTCTCATCTGGGTACCAGCCCTGTCTGGGCCTCAATCTCACACATGTCCTGCATTAGACAGAGAGCCACATCAGGGAGGGGAGGGAGAGAGAGAGAGAGAGAGAGAGAGAGAGAGAGAGAGAGAGAGAGAGAAAGAGAGAGAGAGAGCGAGCAAGCCATGTTAGTCCACATGCTGAATCAACAGCAGAGCAGGCCCTGAGGTTAGAGTATTATTACCATCCTCTCTCCAGTAGCAGGACTGTGACTTAAACACTAGGAGGAGGACATGGAAAGAGAGAGAAAAAAAATCTTAGACTTAAGCACAAAGGATTTTCTAGGTACCAGAAACTTATTCCTTTAAGTGATATAATGTTTAAAGAATGTTAGTCATCTGGGAGTAGAAATAGCCCCAAATAGTTTCCTTGCCTTGCTATTTTAAAGAATACTTCACACCATCACCTCTTCTGCATTCTCTAGTATTGATTAAAAGACCATCTTCATGATTGGTCCACTCAGGCTCTGAGCTCCATTAAAATCCTGACAAATAGAAATATACCCTTAGAGCCGGGAGTGGTGTCGCACGCTTGTAATCCCAGCATTTGGGAGGCTGAGACCGGAGGAGGATCCGGGTTCGCGGCCAGCCTCAGCTATCTAGTGAGGCACTCCGCAACTTAGTGAGACCCTGTTTCAAAATAAAGAATAAAAAATAGGGCTGGGGGTATAGCTCGGAGGTAAAATGCCCCTGAGTTCAATCCCCAGTACTGCAAAAAAAAAAAAAAAAAAAAAAAAAATAGAAATATACCCTTAGGAGGAAGGCTAAGATGGTAGATGCATTTTAAAAGTAAAAATCCAGTAGGCTGTCAGTAATACTTGACTGTGCATTGCCTATTCATGCAATGGAGATCTGCCCTGGGCGTCGTACATTCTAGGCAAGCATTCTGCCAGTGAGCTATACCCCAAAACAGCAAACTCACTCTACTTCTCCATTGATGTTTCCTCTTCTCTTAGTCCAGGAGTTGACAAACCACATCTTTCTGCCTGCTTTTGTAATGGAATATTATTGGAACATAGCCTTGCTCATTAATTTACATTTTGTTTCTTGCTACTATTGGACTACAACCATAGAATTGAGTAGTTGTGGCAGAGACGCCATGGCCCACAAATCCTATAATATTTACTATCTGGCCCCTGTACATCAAAAGCTTACCAACACTAACAACTTAAATGACCATTATGTGCCCTTTTTTCTCATACCTCCCTTAGATTCTCACTCTTAGCTAATAACTTGACTTCTTACTTTTCTGGGAAGAAGCCTTCAGAAAAGAATTCCCACAAGTTCCCTGTGTACTTCACCTTCTCTCCTATTCCAGTTGATGGAATATTTATACTCATGTTTTTGTCTGAGGGTAGATTTTTATCTTCTCTTCGCTACTCAAGAACATTACTCTTGAAAATACTCTCTCCCCCTCCTGCATCATCAAATTTCCCTCTACCGGAAGATTTCTAATACAGATAAATATGCTGGAGTATCCCTCATCTCTACATCAACAAGCACGTAACTAAACCCCTTTCAGCCCTACCGGTTCCTGCCACACCACTCCTCCCAGTCTCCAATGCATGCCCATGAAGCTTGTGTCCACACCACCTCAAGATAAAATCCCTGTTTTCAAAGTCACTAATACCTTGTCAAATTTAGTGTCAGTCATTTCAAGCCATCTTATTTAATACTTAAGCAGTATTTGCTAGAATTCTTTGCTCCTTCTGCCCTGAAACATCTTCACTGCTCTCCAGACTCTCCTCAGAAGCTGCTGCTCCATGGCCCCCCTCCTGATTGTCCTCATCTTCCCAGTTTCTACACATTGATTCAGCTCCTGATTCACATTCCTCTATTCACACAACCAGAGCATGTCATCTGTACCTGACGGCGACCCCAAGTTCAAAGCTGCGGGACTTCTCGCCCAGATCTCCAGACTGACAACCCAGAAATCCCAGGGGGACGTCTAGCAGGCGTCTTCCTTCCCAGACCTTCTCCCAGATTTCTAGTCTCAGGAAATGACAGCCTCATCCTTCCAGTTGCTCAGGACAAATAGTTTGGACACACATAAACATCGAAATCTGCAGACCCTCCCTTGGACATGCATGCGATTTGAACCACTTCTGACCTTCTCCACCACAACAACAGCTCCAAGCCGCCTCATGTGAAAACCAGCCTCCTAACTGTTCTTCTAGCTTCAACTACTTCCTCTTACCCTAACACATAAGGATCCTCTAAAATGTTAATCAGATGATGCTGGTTCTTTGTTCAAAATACTCCAAAGGATTTCTGTCTCACTTTGAGGAAGGATCCAAATTCTTTCTTTTCTTTTTGGTACTGGGTATTGAACCCAGGGGCATTCTGCCTCTGAGCTACATCTCCAGCCCTATTTTATTCTTATTCTTTTTTTTTTTTTTTTTTTTTTTTTTGTGGTACTGGAGATTGAACCCAAGGGCTTTCTACCTCCAAGCTATACCCCCAGACTATTTTTCATTCTTTATTTTGAAACAGGATCTCACTAAGTTGCGGAGGGCCTCACTAAGTTGTTGAGACTGGCCGCCAACTTAGGATCCTCCTGTCTCAGCCTCCCAGGTACTAGGATTATAGGTGTGCACCACCACACCCAACTTCAAATTCTTTTTACAGTTTGTAGGAAAGCTCCATGATGGAGACCTGCACCCTGAGCAGTCTTACCAGTCTGGCCCTTACCAACTCTGTTCTGCCATGCTGTTTCCATGCTGGTTAGTGAGCACGTGAAGTACCCCGAAGCCTCGGGCCCTTTCGCATGCCGTTCCTCTGGGTGTCCACATTCTGCTACCTCAGTTCTTTTAGGTTTCTACTCACATGTCATCTTCCTAGAAAATCCTTCCTTGGCATCCCTGTCTCATTAATGTCTCCAATCATTCTCTGTCCCCTCACCCTGCTTAGTTTTCCTTCCTGTCCCATCTCACCACCTGACATTTATATTTCCATGTTATGTAATCTACATCCTTTACTGAATGTAAGTTTCATGATATGTGAGACTTTGGTTTTTTGTTGTTACTCACTTCTGTAGCCTCATAATCTATAATGAGGTTGTTGCTAAAATAAAGTCTGTTGAGTGAATGAATCAACAAAGTAACTTAGAGAATTAGAGATGTATTTCTATAGAATATTAAAAGGTTATAAATATTTGATTTAAATATTGGAAAGATTGCCATATGAGATATGGAATAAGCTTAGTTTCAGTGGTTTTAAAAGGCAGAACTAGTACTCATGGGTTGAATTTATAGTTTCAGAGTTTTGTCTAGTATGATGTGGGACTTTCCAACAATTCTGGCTATCCAACAGTGTATAGACTGTCTTAAGAATCTGAGATACTGCCGGGCGTGGTGGCGCACGCTTGTAATCCCAGCATTCGGGAGGCTGAGACCGGAGGATGCGGGTTCGCGGCCAGCCTCAGCTACCTAGTGAGGCACTCCACAACTTAGTGAGACCCGGTTTCAAAATAAAGAATAAAAAATAGGGCTGGGGGTGTAGCTCGGAGGTAGAACACCCCTGAGTTCAATCCCCAGTACCACAAAAAAAAAAAAAGAATCTGAGATACTTGCCCTGGGAAACTTTACTTATTTATTTATTTTTAATTTTTTGGTGGTATTGAGGATGGAACCCGGAGCATTCTACCTCCGAGCTATACCCCCAGACCTAGACCTATTTTGTTCTTTTATTTGGAAACAAGATCTCACTAAGTTGCAGATGACCTCAGTAAATTGCTGAGGCTGGCTTCAAACCTGTAATATTCCTGTCTCAGCCTCCCAAGTACTGGGATTACAAGCATGCACCACCACACCTGGCTCCAGGGAAACTTTAGACAGGAACTAGAACTAGGTAATGAGTTGTGAGGGGGGTGTTGTAAAAATAAGTCTCTGGTTTGATGGAGGAATTCCACTTGCTGTCCTCTGGGAATCTATAATTTGGGCCACTTCAAAGATTTTATTTGTTTCCTGCTAAGTTAGAGAAACCACTAGATAAAGAAACATCATTGCTTTTGGGAATAAAGTTGTAATTACTGCTTGGCATAGATAGTTCCATTTCTGTGGTGCCCACTCAACAATATGGGTATCTTTGGCACAGACTGTTAAGGCCATGAAGCTTTGGATCACTTTCTGGCCCCTTCCCCATATTTAGTCATAGTACTGAGTACATGCAAATCCTGTAGGTTGGGTCACGTAAAATAAAAATTTCACAGTTTTAACTATTCCTGCCAAGTACAACTTTAGATTTCTTTTTTAGATCATGCCTTGGTTTGTCAGTATAAACCATTTTAGAAAGAATTTGAGCAGAAATAGTTTATAATTTATATGTTAGGATAAACTTTTTTTCTATTCTGAAATCCTTAATTCCTTCCTCGTTAATATTCCTCAGGTACTTTGGTGCAATAAAAATATGATGCTTAGCTGGGCGCAGTAGTGCATGCCTATAATTCTAGTACTCAGGAGGCTGGAAGAGGAGGGTTGCAGGTTTGCAGCCAGCCTCAGCAACTTAGTGAGGCCCTCTGCAACTTAGGGAGGCCCTATTTCAAAAGCAAAAAATAAAATAGGGCTTGGGATATAGTATTGCTGAAAGGCAGAATGATCCTGGTTTCAAACCCCAGTGCCACAAGAACAGACAAACAAAAACTGATGTTTTATGGATTGTTTCTAAGCCTCAATGAATGAAAGTTTAAGCTTTCTCTTTCCCAATTTCTTATATTAAATAAAATTTTCACTGTTTTTTATGCAACATTGGGGGTGTTTTACTCATGCTTCCTAGTAATTTTCCAGTTGTGACAAAGAAAAAAAAAAGATTTTGTAATCTTCTTGCTGTATATTTGTCTATGGAATGGTAGAACTGAAGAATTGGGAAGTCGCAGACTGTTATTTTTAGGACTCTGTATCACTTCACCCCTTTGCCAGAGTGGTTCCTGGCTAACTTTCCCATGAATTTTTAACCTCTTGCTAGGCTTTGCTTATGTAACAGGAAATAGGCTGTCAGGAACAAACAAAAGCGGCATATCAGGCACACACGTAGAACAAATGATTTAGTTTGCCCTTCTCTCTCTTAAAGTACACTGATACATTATCGCAACTTTCAGTGTTTTGGCACAGCATCTTGAGATTAATAATATAATTTCAACTTTGGAAAGGCGAAATACTTTACCCAGACCATGATTGAATCCAGGCCATGGGAAAAATGAGCTTCTTCTAAGGTGAACCTTGCAGTGGTGCCATGTCCTGGGACTGTGGATTTAAGTATATCTTCGCTTTTTCTCCAACTCTTAAGGCCGGAGTGATGTGCAAGCTTCAAGAGAGAGATGACATCGGACGCATTGAACTAGTTCAGAAACTGGCAAGAGAAAACTGTCAGTTTTTGCAGACAGACAAGAAAGAACCGGAAAAGTCTGAACACGTAAGCCCTTTTCCTCTTGGGGGTACAGGTTTGAAGGGGTGGAAAATGTTTCTGCCTTGTTGAATGTTTGAAGAAAAATATATTTTATGTAAAATTATTTAGGTTTGAGTTTTTTTTTCTTCCCCAAAACCATCCTCCTTAGTAAAAACAGTAGCTACTTGTAGATAGAAAATAGTGGTTTATGACACTGGACTTAGAACTTCTTAAAAGTAAGCTATGTAGATATGAGATTGTATTCAAGCAAACATGAATGTATGTCTATTATGATCCTGATTTGAGTGTTTCCAAGTTTGACTTTGGAAGTTTTGTCCTATCAGTTCAAAGAATCTAGATTTTGAAAGAATGTTCCGATATAATTTTACGTTTGGTGTGGGGTGGATGCCAAACAAATGTACCATAAGTCACTAGAAATAGATAAGAGAAGAACAGTTTAGAGATGCTCTCACCAAGTGGGAGGGTCAGAGGGACATTTCCTAGTATCTTATGAACACTGTGTTCCAACAAGCATGACATTGTTTGGATGCCGTTCTGCTTGGGCCCCTGAAAGCCGTTATTCAGCGGAGCCTGGAGCCTCCGAGCTGAGCGTGCTGCCCTCCCGCAGGGAAGACTGTGCAGCCACTTTCTGTCCTGTTGTTTGTAAGACTCGATCTCCATGCAGCACAACACAGGACTGCTCACAAAGGGGAACATTCCTCTATGCTTATAAACATGCTTTTCTCTGACTTTAATTTTGGGGGGAATTTTATTTTTCAACCCCTTCCAAGGGGGAAAAAGTTGTTCCATGCCTTTTCTGCTCCAAGTCCATTAATATTCTCTTAATTATAATACCCTCCAATGATAGGGCTTTGCTGAGCAGGATGGGAGATGAGACGTTCTAGACCAGCTGGCTGTGTGGTTTAATAACCCACCACATCTCTAATGGTGCAGGCTGGAATTTTAACAGTTTCTATCTCCAGGGGGAGAATAACTGGGCAGTTTCAAAGCCTTGTGATTGAACTATTCCAGGGCTGAGTATTGGTCTTCAGTGTAGTTGGAAGTCTCAGACACCTTCTCTTTGGTGGTTACTATAGTACTTCTCCATAGAAGTAGCTTACTATAGCTTAAGTTGTTAACTTTGACTGTAATCAGAGAATGATTCCTAACCTACATGTCCCTCGGGTATTTGAATATGCTAGTATGCCGCTTAAATTTCTCAAAACAATAATCCTTTTGGTTTCTTTTAATTAGAAACTTGTTTTAATACTCCTTATTTTACTGATTTCAAGATGCATATTTCCCAATATTTTAACATTTCCAAAATCAGAATGAGTCTTAACTATTGATGATGTGAAAACCTGTCCAGTTGAAGCTGGGCATGATGGCTCATGCCTGTAATACCAGCTACACAGGAGGCTGAGACAGGAGAATCACAAGTTCAAGGCTAGCCTGGGCAACTTAGAGATCCTATCTCGAAACAAAAAATAAAAAAGGGCTTGGGTTATAACTCAGTGATAAAGCACTTGCCTAGCATTTGCAATCCCCTGGGTTCAATCCCCAGTACCACCAAAAGAAAAAAAAAGTCATAGTGTAATTGTGAGCATTTTTTTCCCTTTAGGAAAGAAATGCTTTGTTGTTATTGTTGTTGTTTGTACTGGGGTAGAACCCAGGGGTATTCTGTCTCTGAGCTACACCTCCATCCCTTTTTATTTTTTATTTTGAAACAGAGTCTCGCCAAGTTGCTGAGGCTGGCCTCATACCTGTGATCTTCCCAAGTACTGGGATTCCAGGCATGTCACCATGCCCTGCTAAGAAATGCTTTATCTTATAATTAATTGCATATTAGATGCAGTGAACCAGTGACAACTGAGGTAAGGCAAGATCTATCAAAATCAAATAGTAATGCATCACTTCACCGAAATGCGAGATCAGCAGCTTTAGGCCACCAAGAACTTTATGCTTATTAACAAGATGCCTATGTAGCCTTTGTCTATTGTTTAGCTTAATTTATAATATTATAAATAGTTGCAGCTAATGAGATTATAATACCCTCCAAATCCAAACTTGATGTTGACCATCGTAAAGGCTTTCACATGAGACAGAAATTTAGTTGCTGAAGATCTACAACTTTGTTTGTGGTTATTTACTTTGTTACCTTTAAAAGTTCATTTTAAGTGTGTAAAATAGAACACTAAGGTTTTTTATTATTTTTTTTCCCTTGCATGGCTCTTATATGACAGATGGTGTATTATATTCGTAGCTCTAAGTGTTTATGTTTGTAAGAGGGAAGATGGTATATAAATAAATCTTGGAATTCTGACTTTTTCCATGTAGACTTTACTGTGAAGCTTAAAGCAAGGAAAGGTGAATATTAAGGATATTTCTTTCTTATATATAAACTCTGTGGTCTCCCTTCTGCAAGGTGACACCGCTTAAATGAATCATCTCTCAGAGCTGATATTGTTCCACTAAATGAACTACTGGATATTAGATGCTCATTATTTTTATAATAACTTAATAAAAATGAAACCCACCTGACTTTATTGTAATCTTTCACGCCCCGAGTGCTTGCTGTGTCATAGCTGTACGTTTTTTTACCCAGCCAGTGCAGTGTTTATGAGATGGATACAGCATCTCATTTTTTTCCTGTCCTCAATTTCTTTTCAATCACAGGTATCTGCCCTTGCTCATAGGAGCTCAGATATAACACTCAGCATGTACAGAGGAAACTGCAGTTTACTAATGTAAACCCATGTCTCCTGTTTCCTCTTCTTGTTTTAACAATAATGACCAAACCCTAGAGTTACATACAGATTTCCTTTCTTTTATTATTTTAAATTGCTTCATCTGCGTCATCTACCATTCCTGGGCCAAGGCTAACTAAGGATAGGCAAAAAAAATAATTTAGAATCCAAATTGTCTATTGAGAGTCTTTTTACTAAACTCCCTTGCTCCTCTAGTTCTAGAATGCCGCATCCCTTTTTACACATAGGCACCAAAATCAGAGAGTTACTTTGAAGTACTACTGCCTTGGGAATGACATGAGTTTGATAGAACAAATCCTTTGTTGCTGTTACATCTTGTTACAAATTGAAAGGGATTAGAGCTTTCTAAGTAGGCATTTCTAATATTTTCTGAAACTGGTAAATGCCACCATTATAAATACATGCAATTAAAGAAGTGTTTCACTCTGTGCTCGTGCCAAGGTGTTTCTGAAATAAAAAAGTTAAATGTGTAATTATCGCGGGTTTCTCAGGAAGCATTCAGTTTTCCTATTTTATGTTAACTAGCTGTAGGCAAAATTAGGCAGTGCTCATTCCTGAGTGTTGAAAATTGTTATGTGAGACTTAAAGAAGAGGACAGAAAGGGGCTGTGTCTTCTAAGTATTATGATAGGAGGATTAACATTTAGTCATCAATTCTTTAAAGGAACTGCCTCTTATGTGGGTATTGCTTTTCTAGTTTTGATTCTATGATTTTATCAATAGAAGAAGAGGCATGTGTTACCTATGGGGACTTCTGTGCTTGGCCCTGGGGAAATGACTCATGGTCATAGAGAAGGGCAGGGCAGAGAAGAGCATTTTAGCCAGAGGAACCAAGGCTCATAGGGAATGGAAAAGGGTGGGCTGGAAGGGAGGCTAAAATTTCAGTTGTGAAAGACCTAGTCAACCACCCCAAGGAGTTTAGACTTGCCTTTCTGGCAAAGGACAGCCATCAAAGGAGGGTAGTGGCAAAATCAGGTGTGGGCTCTGTCTGGCACTGCTTTAGAGGAAAAATTGAGTGAGGTAGAAGGCACTGTTGGAGAGACCCTTAGCAATGCTGTTGTAGTAAGATAGGCGAGAGGTGCTGGCTAAGCCAGGTGGTGACTGCAGTGACTGCCGTAACTGAGAGAGGCAGAGATACTAACATCGGCAGAATTTGAGAGTGGCAATGGGGCCTGGGTGTGCTATTTTATATTAACTAATTTTTGAGTTTTGATTAAGGCTTCTGTGGTATAGGGTAGACATAAGAGTGCCCAGTTTATCACCAGAGTGGTTGTTTATCTTTGCCCAAAAGCCACCTGAGAAGCCACCTGAGCTTTGGCCTTGCTTTGTTTTCTCCCAGTGTGTTGCAGGTGTCTGAGACGTTGGTGCATATGTCATTAATGAATTGTTAAGTAGGAGTTCTGGCTAACAGTGTGGAGACTACATAAACTTTCTTTTCAGATCAATCCCTTTGAAGTACTTTAAGAAGAGAGACTATCTGGTCACCTCTGATGAATTGGCTTAGGTGGCTGAAGCCTTTGACTCTTGCTGCAATGGTCTGGGTGCCTTCTTCAGAATTCACTGTTTTAGAGTTGCTCTCCTGACTTATTTTTATGTAGTATGAGTTGTTATTCTAGAATATTCTCATTCATTCATTCATTCATTCATTCACTAGCTTTTTTTAAAATCTGATGTTGTAGGAAATTTAGAATAGCCATTTTTACTCTGACTCCTCAAGAAATAAAGAGCAGAAATGCAAGGAGGCCGTGATGAGGTCCTGAGTGAGCCAGAGGAGTGGGAGTAAGAGCTCACATCTGGGGAAACAGGACTCTCTCTTATGGCAGAGGGAGAGTTTACCTGGATCTCACAGTAGGTTTTGAGTTTGCATTTAAACAATTCTAACTGAAGAAAAGCATCCCTACTGGGAAGAATAGCATCAAAAAATGCATAGAGATGTCAAGTACAAAACTTTTTGTTTCAGAAATCTGAAGCCAGCCCATGTCACCAGGAGCTGGGGATGGGAGAGGAGATACTGACAAGGAGGCAGGAGAAAGATTTTGTGAGGATGAGGTTGGGACCCAACTGTGGAGGATTTTGAAGGCTGAAAAGTCTCACTTTGTTTTCAAAAATAATGAGGAGCCAGAATTTGGTTCTGTTAGTTTTCAATAAAAAGGAAGATGAAGTGGGGCCTTCATGAGGATATTACTTCCATCTGACATTAGAAAACTGAGGCTTGACAAGAGGTTAAGCCGAGGGTGAAGGAGTCCATCTCCCCATGGTGACTAGAGGGGGACCTGCCGAAGAGAGGGAGCAGAGGACCCTCCAGATTGTCCTGAGAAGGAGGGATGAGCAAGGCGGGCCCTGGAGGAAGGAGGCGGAAAGGGTGTCCAGGAAATGATGGTGTCCATGGCTGTGGGAGGAAGAAGAAAAGGAAGACTGAGGTTTGAAAAGCTCATAAACCGTTCACTATTCCTATCAGTAAAATCGCTTATTAAAATAGGTGTCTGGATGTGAGTCCTGTAACCTGGATGTCGACTGCCGTCTTTACCAGAAAACTGGGAACTGTACTTTTCCTAAACTGTGGCTTACACTTTGTAGTGTATGAAATTGTAGGTTAGAAGTACCAACAAAAAGTTGGGTGTGGTGGTGTACACTTGTAATCCCAGTACTTAGGAGGCTGAAACTGGAGGATGGTTAGTGAGGCCCTCCGCAACTTAATGAGACTCTGTTTCAAAATAAAGAATAAAAATAGGACTGGAGATGTAGCTCAGAGGTAGAATGCCCCTGTATTGCGAACAACAACAACAACAAAATACCAACCATCTTCTAAACTGACTTTCCAACTCTCACGCATAGAAACTAAGAGCTATGAAGTGTATGTGAAAACCTCAAGTCAGCAATCCTTTCCTGCAGGGCCTGGTGTGAGCCTGCCTCTCCCCACCCAGCTTTCCTCAGTTCCTTTGTTCCGTCTGAGGACCCACCCTACTTCCTTCCCCTTCTCTAATTCACTCATGAAGTATGTGGGAAGGGGGTTTTGCACATTCTGAAACTGAATCTTGGCATGGTCTGCTGTCTACTCCAGGATGCCAGGGACGGTGCCTGTCACTCAGCCTCTACGGGAATTTCCTTTTCCCTGTTTCCTGCAGCCTCATCCTGGATTCTGCCTAGTCAAAGGGTTCCTTGTTTAAGGATTGTTAGGGAGGGGTGGCTTGGAACATTCTGGCAGCAAATCTTAACTTTACATGTTAAAAGTTGGTCTCTGTCTTTTTCTAATTTTCATTTGATTGATCCATTTTTTTTTAAATGCAGCTAAATAGGTGAAAATCCTCTTTTTGCTTTACATAGAATACTAAAAAGAAAGGTGTTTTATCATTTATCATTTTGTGTTGAAACTTGTATTAAACATATAGATGAGTAAAAGTTCAAGCATCCCAGTACCACACACACACAAAAAAAATAGGTTTCTTGAGTAAATCTTTTTTTTACTGGGGATTGAGACCAGGGGCATTCTACCTCCGAGCTACACCCCCCAGTCCTATTTTTTTATTCTTTATTTTGAAATAGGGTCTCACTAAGTTGCGGAGGGCCTCACTAAGTAGCTGAGGCTGGCCTCAAACTTGTCTCAGCCTCCCAAATGCTGGGATTACAAGCCTGCACCACCACGCCAGGCTTTTCATTTTTAATCAGGATTAATATAATCACAGAGTAACAAAAAAGTTATAGAAGGCCTCCCTTGCCTCCAAGAAGTTTACAGTTTAGCTGCCTACCTGGGAACAAAGAATTCATATGTGGAAAACAAGTAGCCATTCAAAAAGTGTAACAATTTAATGAAGAATCTAAATAATTTCACATGTATTGAGAGACAGAGGGAAATAAATCCATCAAACACATTTTGCAAGAGCAATCCATGCTCTTCACATTTATTCAGAAACAAAGTTTATAAGTTTGGTTAAATTCTAGGGTTTTTCCCTCCTAAAATATGGTAGCTAGACCTCCAGTGAGAGTCAGTGATTGGCTCACGCTGTCTGTGGAGCCATCTGCTCATTAGCTGTATTTTTAGGTTCTCAAAAGAAGCCCATTGGAAATCTTGACTTCTTTTTAAAATTAGTTTCAGCCTTTTTTAAAAGAGAGGAATTTGTCATTATGCTATTTGTTTACTTTCCTGAAAATGTTCAAGTTTATTTTTAAAGGCCCAATTAAGAAAATGGATAGTGCCTCAGTTAGTTTGATTTATTACACTCATCTTGTCAAAGGATCTTTTATTCCCTGCCATACAGATGCTGCTCCCTAGGTTTTTTATGTTCTCATTCTTGTAAAATTAACATAGTTATATCATCTTCAGTATGGTTGGAAAATTATTAAAGTATTGAAAACCAAGTTATTTTCTTTCACTTTTATATACACACATACACACACCACTGGTATATCTTTTGTGGGGGAGGAATACTAGGGACTGAACCCAGGGGGCATTCTACCTCTGAGCTACAAGCTACAACCCCCAGCCCTTTTTATTTTTATTTTGAAACAGAGTCTCATTGAGTTGCTGAGGGTCTCGCCAAGTTGCTGAGGCTGGTCTTGAACCTACAGTCCTCCTATCTCAGCCTCCCGAGTACTGAGACTACAGGCCTGCCCCACTATGCCCAGCTACCACTGGTGCATCTTACTCCATACTCCTGCAACTTTATATTCTTTTCTTTGCCACCCCCATGTAGGCCTGATCTGCACTAATATAACAATATTAATACCTTATAGACAATTGGCTGGCCAAGTAACCCTAGAAACCTTTGACAACTTGGTTTTATTAGAGTTTATAATAGACACTTGAAGATAAAAAGTTATGACATGGTGGCGCACGCTTGTAATCCTGGTACTTGGGAGATTGAGATGGGAGGATCCAGGTTCGCAGCCAGCCTCAGCTACTTAGTGAGGCCCTCTGCAATTTAGTGTGACCCTGTTTCAAAATAACGAATAAAAAAATAGGACTGGGGGTGTAGCTCGGAGGTAGAATGTTCCTGGGTTCAATCCCCAGTACCACACACACACAAAAAAAAAAAAAGTTATGGAAAAGACAAACTCTTTGGTAACTGTATTCTATTGAGACTTGGATAAATAAAAAGATATGGAGGAGAGAGATGAAGGTATCACTTCTGATGTGTGCTGGCTCCCATCACTGCCTTGTGGAGCTGATACTCTATAAGAAATTGCAAGGCTGAATTCACAGCTATTCTGTGTTACATAAGTGCTATAGAAGCTTCTAACGGGGAACCTCAACTAGTCTAAGGAATCATGCAAATTTCCTTTAGGAGGAGACAGAATTTAAGGGGTCAGAAGAGTGAGGAGAGGCTGGTAATCCAGCCAGAGGAAAGAACAGATGTGATGACATCGCACAGATGTGCTGCAGAGAGGAGTGTGCCTGGGAGAGGCAGGCCCAGGTGGCTGGGGGGGGGGGGGGGGGGGGGGGGGGGGGGGGGGGGGGGGGGGGGGGGGGGGGGGGGGGGGGGGGCAGGGGCCACAGGATGCATGACCTTGCAGGCTCAGAGCAGTACCAAGCAAGAGAGAGAAAGATGATTTTATTTCACTTATATATTTGTTTATGTACTTACTCATTTATATTGTGTACTGAATATTGAACCTAGGGGCACTTGCCCTCCAAGCTGCACCCCCAGCCCTATGTTATTTTTATTTTGAAACAGGGTCTCACTAAGTTGCTGAGGCTGGCCTTGAACCTGTGATCGTCCTGTCTTAGCCTCACAAGTACTGCGATCTCAGGCGTGCGCCACCACTCCCGGCAGACAATTAGATTCTGAGATTTCTCTGCTGTAGTTGGGAGTGGGTTTGAGGGTGAGGAATGGGCCAGCTCCACTCTTCGTTCTTTGTAGTCCTTTGTCTTGGTTTCAGCTGCTGGAGCAACCAGCATGCATGGTAAAGATTTGCTCTGAAGAGCTCAAGTTCAGGGACTTCAGTTCCAGTGAAGACAGAATGTCCAATTACAGTTCAGTTCTAATGTATTAGCTTTACCCTAAAATATAATACTACATCATCATTTTTCTTTTAAAAGTTGAGTTGGATTCAATTCTGGCTTTGTAGAAATGAATTTTGAGCATGCATGTGCCTGTGATATGAAAGTCTTTTGCTAATAAACATGCAGGCAGGCACTGTTCACTTTAAGTACGACTTACTCTGATGTATATTTGCATCATATTGATTCATCCAAAGTTTGATGATTTCTGAGTAATTCCTATACTTCAGTTGATAAAGATGAGGAAAAGGGATTAATAAAAGATTGCCATGTGGGATGCAAAGAACTTTTTTCCTTTTGCCATGGGAAGTGGGTGGAAAAGAAGAATTCCATCTGGTATCCAGCAGTCCTAAACATTGTTTTAAGATAACAAAAATAGAAGATTGCTGAAAATATCATAACAGAACATAACAGACTGTGGGCAAGTGTACAGTACGTATTTTTCTAATAAATTGTGTTAAATATCCATATTTTCCTTAAAACATGACCATGTTCTTATTTGTCATTACATAAAAATTTGTATTTAATTTTAAAAACTCCATTATTGCCGGGCGTGGTGGCGCACGCTTGTAATCCCAGCATTCAGGAGGCTGAGACTGGAGGATCCCGGTTCATGGCCAGCCTCAGCTACCTAGTGAGACACTCTGCAACTTAGTGAGACTCGGTTTCAAAATAAAGAATAAAAAATAGGGCTGGGGGTATAGCTCAGAGGTAGAATGCCCCTGAGTTCAATCCCCAGTACCGCAAAAAAAAAAAAAAAAAAACTCCATTATTGAAGCAAAAAGGATTATTATTATATGTCTTCTTTTTTTTTTTTTTTTTTTTTTTTTCAGTACTGGGGATTGAACCCAGGGACATTCTACCTCCAAGCTACATCCCCAGCCCATTTTTTTTATTCTTTATTTGGAAACGGGGTCTCACTAAGTTGTGGAGGGTGGCCCCAAACCAGAGATTCTCCTATCTCAGCCTCTCAAGTACTGGGATTACAAGTGTGCGCCACCACGCCTAGCTATATAAGTCTTTAGAAGTCAACTCTACAGCACTTAGGTTTAGCTGAAGTAGATTTTTATTGGTTTCTCCTCTTTTCTTGTACTTCCTTCCTGCATTAAAAGATACAGAAATAAGATACAGCATGCATTTCCATTTATTGTACAATATACACAATTAAGTGAACAGGCTCAACGATTTTACAAACCTTTGTAAATGCGCTCTCTATTCAGGTTCCAGAAATGGCTGGGCATGATTGAGACACAGTGAGTCATGGTAAAGGATTAGGGGCACTCCAAGATCTAAGAACCACATAGTAGGAGGATCATGCTGATCATAAGACAATAAAGATGGCAGGAAGTAGCTCGGGGGTACGGGTTTGTAAGGGGGCTCAGGAAAACTCAGTGAGTCATAGGAGCACATCCTGCTGCACTCAAAGGTGGGGATGGAAGGAGAATGTGTCAATTCAGGCCCAGTACTAGCAAAGGGAAAGAATGGTAGTTCATCCAGACAATTCGTTAAATCTTGCATGATCTTGCCTTGGCTAGGATTTATAGAGGTAGAATGAGTTTTATAGTATTACCTTTATGAATAAAGAGTTCTGATGATCCCCAGGTGGTGCAATGCATGATAAACTCCTAATCTGATTGTATGGCTGGTGGATGCTATCACACTCTATTCACTGAGCTTACTGTTATTACAAGTCGGGGGGTTGTGGTTTTTAAATTGAATCTGAGGAATATTGAGTATTGGAAAGAATAGTAGAGATCATCATCTGTCTTGGTGATTTGAGTAAGACACTATTTCGTATTTCTTTTTCTTTTTTTTTTTTTTTTGTGTGTGTGTGGTACTAAGGGATGGAACTCGGGGGCATTCTACCTCTGAGCTACACCCCCAGCCCTATTTTATCCTTTTTAGTTTGAAACAGGGTCTCACTAAGTTGTGGAGGGCCTCACTAAGTGGCTGAGGCTGGCTGTAAACATGTCATCTTCCTGTTTCAGCCTCCCAAGGACTAGGATTACAAGTGTGAGCCACCATGCCCAGCTTGACACTATTTCTTTCATAAGCAGACACCTGCTAAGTAGGATTATAAACAGTTTCCTCTAAAATGGGCAATAAATACTGTATGTTAAATTTATTCCTTTGGAATTTGTTAATTACAAGAAAATATTAAAATATTTTAATTGGTAATATTCTTCCAGTTAAAGCAGATACCTTTTAGCTTCCATAAAAAGCAAAAATCAGTTATAAAGCTGCATATGGTGGTCCACACTTGTAATCCCATACTTGGGAAGCTAAAACCAGAGGATCGCAGGTTCATGGCCCTCCACAACTTAGTAAGACCCTGTTTCAAAATAAACAATAAAAAAAGGAGTGGGGTATTGCTTAGAGGTAGAATGCCCCTAGGTTCGATCTCCACTACTACCAAAATAATAATAAATTCAGTAATAAAAATAGTAATTATTAGACCACCTTTTGGTTTGTGAGGATTTGTAATTCATTCTTTGTGCTTTAATCTCTTTTTCCTTTTTTAAATGTAGTTTTACTGGTGCATTTAACTATATACCGTAGTGAGGTTGAAGTAATACAAACATACGTGCACACAGCACTTGGTATGTTTCACTCTAGACCCCCCCGCCCTCCCATACATGTTAGTGAGTTTCCTCATAATACCATCATATATAGACATGACTTCATTTTTACTTATTTATTTATTTTGTTTTTTGGGGGGGTTTCTTGGGGGTAGTACTGGTGTTTGAACCCAGGGGCATTTTACCTCCAAGCTATGCCCCTAGCCCTATTTTTTTAATTTTTATTTTGAAATAAGGTCTCACTAGGTTGATGAGTCTCACTGCTTGCTGAGGCTTTCCTCAAACCTGTGATCCTCTTGTCTCAGCCTCCCAAATACTGGGATTATAGGCATGCGCTACCACGCCTGGCTTATACATAGTATTATTTGACCTGTCTCCTTCATCAAGTCCCCTTTTTCCCCTTTCCACCTCGCTCCCCCAATCCCCTCCCACTATTCTACTGGTCTCTCATTTATCTGAAGTCCCTTTTGTTTTCTATTTTCTCTCTCGCTTCCACATATGAGAGAAAACATATGACCCTTGACTTTCTGAGACTGGCTGATCTCACTGAGCATAATATTCTCTAGTTCCTTCCATTTTCCTGCAAATTATATAATTTTGCTCTTTATGGCTGAGTAGAATTTCATTGTGCTATATACACCACATTTTCTTTATCCATTCACTTGTTGACAGACTCCTGGGTTGGTTCCAAAATATGGCTACTGTGAATTGTGCTGCTCAATAAACCGGAATATGCATGTATCACTGTACTATTCTGACTTTAATTCTTTTGCATGTATGTGAGGGGGGGCATGCTGGGGATTGACCCCAGAGACATTCTACCTTTGAGCTACACCCCTAGCCCAATTTTATTTCTTATTTGGAAACAGACTCTTACTAGGTTGATAAGAGTCTCACGACTTGCTGAGATTATCCTCAAACCTGCTATCCTCCTGTCTCAGCCTCCCAAGTACTGGGATTACAGGTGTGCGATACCATGCCCAGCAACTTTATTTCTTTTAGAAAGATACTGAGGAGTAGTATAGCTGAGTCATCTGGTGGTTCCATTCCTAGTCTTTTGAGTCTCCTCCATACTAATCCCCACAATGGTTTTACTAATTTACAATCCCATCAACAATGTATAAGAGTTCCTATCTCTTGTTCTTAAACTTATATTTTGTTGGCCTCTGACTTAAAGATAACAAGTCCTTGGCCTCTATCCTCAGTAGAATGCTGCTTTTTTTTTAACCATTCCCCCCTATTTGCTATTGGTTTACCCCATCAGACAATTAGCAACAGGAAGTAAGCACCAACAATTTTGTCAACAAAAAATAAATGGGATAATTCAGTGCTTCTCATTAAACACCCAGTAGGAAGCACATATCCAAAAATTTTCTCAGTATTTAAAACCTCTCAGATACATCCCTAAATACATGGGGAAAGAGAGGGTAATTGCAGCCATGGAGATAACATTGTCCTCTCTACTGATATGTATGGCTGGAATTTTCAAAGATATAACTGAGTAAAACTCCGGGATGTGAAATGTCAGTGATAGGAGCACACTGAGTTGGTGTTGACTCACACCTATGGACTGGAGATCGGAGGGTGGCCCAGAGGTGGGAACAGAAAGATTTGGAGCCTGGGAGATGCAGAATTCTGACTTATCCTTCGAATCTGAGGAAAGAAATATTGGGGGGAAAAAAGAACGGAGCCAGCTTGGGACTGGAGATATAGCTCAGTGGTAGAGCACTTGCCTACTCTGGGTTCAATCCCCAGGACAACAACAACAACAACAAAAATCCAATTTTATTCTGATTGTCTTTAAGAAACACACTTGAATGCTAGATGCTTGTGCACAGAATCCTTTAATGACTTGTTGAGCTATTAAATGTGATTCCCATTGTGACTTGGCAAGAACCTCTGACCTTTGTCTGAATTTTAAGTAGATCCCATTTCCGTCCGCACTTCGGTAAGTCTAAGGTTCCTGTCCTTCAGTATTACTCACAGTGTTGGCATACACAGGAGATCTGCCCAGACCTGAGAACACTCACCACACCCTGGAAAACCCTCATTAATAGTGCTCAGAGTGGCCCTGGGTGTATTTGACATCTGCAGCTGCTTGTGCTCCTGAACCCCACCCTCTGTGGTGTATAATTCTTGTTGTCTTCCCTCTGACTTCTTTTATGTTCCACATCTGGCTAGCCCAGGAACTTTGGACAAGAATACACTGCAAGAGTGTCTTGTGGGTCCCATTTGGACCCAGACCTATGTTTTGAGGTTGCTTCAGTCGTTCTGAGTGGCAGAATTGCAAGCTGCAAACATCTCAGCCTGGGGGACCCTATGGAGCAAAGAAGAGCTGGGTAGCAGAGGTCTGAGGAAGATCTAGAAAGAACTGACATATTCCTTACCTGAGTGCAGTGAGCCACAGGCATGGGGGAATGTAGGCAGTTTGATTTTTGCACCAAGGTCTTCAGATGGGGCCAGCATCCCTGTTGACCAGGGCAGACAATTCCCTACCCTTGGCAGCTTGCTTCAGAGTCTCATGCTTTAGCTTGTAGAGATGATTAGAAAGAATCAAACCAAGCAGCATGGTGGCCAATGCTTATAATCCTAGTACTTGGGAGGCTGAGACAGGAGGATCCTAGGTTCAAGGACAGCCTTGGCAATTTAGTGAGACTCTCAGCAACCTAGTGATACCTTATTTCCAAATAAGAAACAAAATTAGTCTGGGAGGATAGCTCGGAAATAAAATGCCCCTGGGTTCAATTCCCAGTACCAAAATTATATATACATATAATATACATACATACATACATACATACATATATATATACATATATATACATACATATATATACATACATATATATATACATACATATATATATATACATACATATATATATACACAAGTCAAATGGCTATTTAGCTTGCTCTACCACTGGTAGCCAACCTTTTCTTTTTTCTTTCTTTTCCTTTCCTCCCCTCCTTCCCTCCCTCTCTCCCTCTCTCTTGCTCTCTCCCTCCCTCTTCCTCTCCTTCTCCCTCTCCCTCTCCCTTCCTCCCTTCCTTCCTTCCTTCCTTCCTTCCTTCCTTCCATCCATCCTTCCTTCCTTTTTTCATACCTAGAGCAAGTTTTTTAAAGATCCAGCTAGGATGAATTTGTTCTTTTCTTCATTCACTGAAAGAAGTGTTTGCTGAGCACCTGTGACCCAGGCATCCTTCAAAACAGAACAGAGACAGAATTGAGATGAGCAGATTGTGACTGGAGCCTGGAAGACACCACCGTTTAGTGAGGGAGAAGGATAAGGAAAAAACCAGAGGAAAGTAAAGAAGGACAGTTAGCAGATGGAAGAGACGACTGAGAGGGCTTCCAGAAGGGAGAAAAGCATGTACTTCGAATAATAATATTTGTTTCTGAGAAGTTACTTTCTCACTTTCCTCTGAGGCATTTGCTAAATTAAGCACCATCTCTTTTACTTTGGGGAGATTAACTGGTCAGGATGCAAATCATAAATGGCAAAGATCACAAATCTCATATCTAAAAAGGTTCTATGTTGTTAGAGTTTAGCGTTTTCCCCTCCCTATTTTCTAGCTACAAAATATATTCACCCCTCCCCTACTCCTCAAGAATTTAGTATGTTAGCCTCTTTTATTGACAGAACTTGTTTCTGAAAACAGGCCTCACCTGCAAGATGTTTGTAGGGATTTAACAATCCAGAACAAGGTGGCAGCCAACTTGCTGGAATTTATAGCACATTTCTGCTTCAGATTTTTTTGTTGTTTAAATTACTGAACCAGTTAAGTATTGTGGGACACACCTATAATCATGAGGCTGAGGGAGGAGGACCACAAGTGTGAGGCCAGCCTGGGCAATTTAATAGGACCCTGTCTCAAAATAAAAAATAAAATTACCGAGGATGTAGTTTAATGGTAGCATGGCCTTAGTGTTAATCCCCAGTACAGACAGACAGACAGACAGCTGTGTTAATTGAATAAGTCATGCATGCCTTTTGTAGAGAATTTAGAGATAATAGAAAGCTACAAGGAAGCAAAGGAGTTAGTGATAACTGCCCGCTGTCCCCGTCACCTCCCTCCTGTCCCCAGTCGTTGCATTATGAGGCTTTCCTTGTGATCTCATAGCATGTTTTACTTGACCACACTTTCATGTGGGAGCAGATACATTTTCCAAATTTCACTATTAATAAATGATCTGTCATGCCCAACTCTTTTTTTTTTTTTTTTTTTTTGCGGTACCGGGGATTGAACTCAGGGGCATTCTACCTCCGAGCTATATCCCCAGCCCTATTTTTTTTTTTTTTTTATTCTTTATCTTGAAACCGAGTCTCACTAAGTTGCGGAGTGCCTCACTAGGTAGCTGAGGCTGGCCGCGAACCCAAGCGTGCGCCACCACGCCCAGCTGTCATGCCCAACTCTATAAAAATATCTACCTAAATTCACACTCTCCAGGGTAAATCCCAGGCAGTATGATTACAGGTATGAATCGTGTTGATCCCTTTTATGTTTTTGTTCCATTAAAGCTTGTGCTCGTTTTGCTTACTTATCAGTGCTTGAGAACACAGGCTGTGGGGTGCCCTGCTCACTTCACACTCACTGAGAAGGGTACTTTTAACAGGAGGAACTAGGTAGCTTGTTGTGTTGAAGGGAGCGGGGAAGAAAGGAAAATACTATCTTGTTCAAATTTACATTTCTTTTCTAGTGAATTTGAATATATGCAACTTATATCAATCTTTATTTCCTCTATAACCTTTCTTACTTGCTATGTCCATATTTCATTGCAATTTTCTCATCATTTTGGATAAACTCTTTGTATGTAAAGGGTATAAAATTTTATCCTATTTGTTATACATAGTTTTCCCCCAGTTTATTTCTTAATTACTTTTATATACATGGATAAAACTGTTTGTCTCTTGGTTTTTGTTTTTGTTTGTGCTACTGGGGATTGAACCCAGGGTTGTTCTACCTCTGAGCTACAATCCAGCCCTATTGTGTTTATTTATTTATTCATTTTTGAAACAGGGTCTCATTAGGTTGCTGAGGCCGATTTCAAACTTGGGATCCTCTTATCTCAGCCTCCCAAGTACTGGGATTACAGGCATATGCCTCCATACTTGGCTTCATTTTGTTTGTTTTAATTTTAAAAATTGTCTTCAAAATTAAAAAGTCCTTCCCCATTTTATGGCCAGATATTCAGTATTTATTTTTACTAGTGAAATTATACTTTCACTCTGGGCTTTAATATAACTGTGATTTATTTTTGTAATAAAATAGTAAGATTTTTTGGTTACCTATCACATGAATAATTTTTCATCAGTTAATTTATTTTTTAGAGCTGGGACATAGCTCAGTGGTAGAGCATTTGTGTTGCATGCATAAGGCCCTGGCTTCAATCACCAGCATCACACACATACATACCAAAAAAAAAAAAAAAAAGAAAAGAAAAGAAAGAGGAGGGGAAGGAAGAGGAAGAAGGAAAGAAAGAAAAAGAAAGGAAGGAAGGGGGAATTCATTTTATCTGGAGGAAATTGAAATTCTGTCACCTTAAATAAGTTTACTACAGATTTAGTGTCACTTTACCCTCGCTGGGCTTCAGTTTTCTCATCTATTAAGTAGGGCTATTAGAGATCTAAGATGTCTCCCAAAATTCAGCAACATCCATGCTGTTGAGTGTTGAACTCTTGGGGGAAATATCACCATTTTCTAATGGATACCAATTGATTGCTCAGGAAGCTTCAAGTAACTTTTCCTCACTCTAATTGAATCTGCCTATCAATGCCAAGAATCATTATGTTCTTTTATAATCTAAAAATATTCCTATGGATAGAACGTCTAAAAATGTATTCTTTGGTGTTTGTGTTGATGTGGGACAGATGGCTGATCTAGCATACCCAGCTAGAACTGTCTCTGTTATCAGGGTATTGAAGCCATAATTTAAGTCAAGTTGCTAAATATTTGGAATTGTTTTTCTGAGTACAGAATGTCCTGAAGAGGGAAGAGATCTGAAATTCCCAAATCTTGACAAGAAAAGAGTAGATCTTAATTGCCTTGAACTCTTGTAAATACCAAGATAGCGGTCTCTTTATTGCTATTGGCTGGGTGCCTTAACTGACCCCTATCCACAGCCTGGCTCCAAACCACTATTTATTTAAAATGCTAATTTATTATCTCTTATCTATCTCTCACATGAAGAATTCACTTAGTGAACACAGTCCCTATTTTTTTGAACTTTCCTCCCTAGCATCAGATACTAGGCTTTAAGGCAACATTTGTGGGACTGGCTCTGGTAGGGAAGGCAGTTATGGGAGATGTTAAATGTTTCCCAAGTTCATGCATTAGAGCTGAATTTTTGTCTCTTTTAAAATAAGGTTTTTTTTTATTTTAAACTCGCTTTCATTTTACTTCTTGATTTTTGTGTTGTTTGCTTGTTTGACTTTCAAGTCATTTTAGCAATATTTCATTGCATCTTAAATTCTCTTGACCCATTTTAACACCAACTTTCTATAACTGTACAATGCACTAGGACTGGCACAGTGTCTTATCTTTCCCTTAGTCTTGTTCCCAACTGTGAAATGACGTTTCTGAGATGGTTACCACAGAGACTAAAGATGAGCCTCCCTCAAAACACCCAGGAATGTAAAAAACATGAACAAACACAAGTGTTTGCATAAGATGCCTCATATCTCCTTGCACCCGTTCCCTGTGTTCTGGCAGTTGCTATGGCAACTAGGAAGTTTTTATTCTGTAACTTATATCCATACTGGGG
The DNA here is from genome assembly GCA_004027655.1 of Graphiurus murinus. Taxonomy (NCBI): domain Eukaryota; kingdom Metazoa; phylum Chordata; class Mammalia; order Rodentia; family Gliridae; genus Graphiurus; species Graphiurus murinus. The sequence goes on along the minus strand of PVLC010003855.1, from coordinate 8,126 downwards.
CTGCCCTTTCATTACTGCTTTGCCTTCTGAAGTTACAAACTCACATGCACACATATGCACACACACACACACACAGTCAAAAGCATACTCTCATGCACACACACAAGAGAGACTTGGAAAGAGTTTCTTAAATCCTTCCCATTTTTAAGGTATATTACTTTATAGATTCTTTACTTCCTCTTCAGGTTTGAAGAATACTTCTACTAGGTCTACTAAGAGCTAGCTTTTTCGAGTAATTTCAGTTTTTGAATTAGGTATTCACTTGATCAGTAGGCATTATCAAATATAACTGAGTATCCAGTCCTATTGGAAAAATTTGAAAGAAGTCAAAGCCACAAAAACCAGTCATGGCTACCCATTTATACTGCTCTAAAGATTTATTCTGTCCTCTTGTTATTCATATTTTAAAAGCTTCTATAAAACTGCTATTATGAATTTTTCCAAACCCCAGGTGACAAGTGTGTCTGCAACTAGATTGTAGAAACTTTGTCCTGGTCACAGTTTAGGTTTTTCCTTTTCCATCTTTGGGCTGCTAGGGAAGTGTCAGTATTCATGTTTTCCCTTTGGAATAACTTTGCTTGGATCATACACAGGAAATTATTTGAGAATTCTTGAAAGCTAGAAGATATTTCTGTGTACATTTATATTTATTGTTTCTCTAAAACCTTCACAGAAACAAGATTTCAGATTTATCAATTTGCCTTTTTTCAAATCTCAGGTCAAATATGTATTGTATTTTGGGGGCCATCAACTCAAGAAAGGTGAAAATAAGTCCTGTTCCCAGTACTAAATCACTTCATTTTACAATTCCTAGCCTTATGGAGTCTGTTGAGAACATCATATTGTCTATGTGATGCCAAGGGTTGATTAAAAAAAAAAAAAAAGCTCACATGTTCCAAGTATTGGCAGACATGAACATGAACTTTTCCTTCAATGATCCTTGTTGATTTTTTTTTTCCTTTCTTCATCTATATGTCAGAAGATGCTGAAGGATCTAATTTAGATTTAAAGTAACCTTGTGTGTGTGTGTGTGTGTGTGTGTGTGTGTGTGTGTTACTGGGGTTAAACCCAGAGGCATTCTACCTCTGAGCTATACCTTCAGTTCTATTTTATTCTTTATTTTTTTTGTTGTTGTTGTTTTTTTTTTTTTTTTTTTGCAGTACTGGGGATTGAACTCAGGGGCATTCTACCTCCGAGCTATACCCCCAGCCCTATTTTTTATTCTTTATTTTGAAACCGGGTCTCACTAAGTTGCGAGTGCCTCACTAGGTAGCTGAGGCTGGCTGCGAACCCGGATCCTCCTGTCTCAGCCTCCAGAATGCTGGGATTACAAGCATGCGCCACCACGCCCGGCTTTATTCTTTATTTTGAAACAGGGTCTCACTAAGTTGCAGAGGGCCTCACTAAATAGCAGAGGCTGACCTCGATCTGTGATCCTTCTATCTCAGCCTCCCAAGTACTGAGATTACAAACATGTGCCACCACGGCCAGCACCTTCTGTTTTTTGAAGTACCTTCAAATAGGCCTGTATCGGGTTATATATGTGTATGTGCACAAAGCACTGCCCTCAGTGGTTCTTTGACCTGGGCTGCTTGGTTCTAGGGATATCAAGGTACTAAAGAGCTCTGATTCTCAGCAAGTAGGTAGTAAGTAGTTCAGGTAATCTCAATAATTTCTCAGTTCAGCTAACCCTTCCTATATTCTCTTGGACCTGCTACAATAACCAGGGGAAGCAGAGGTAACTCATATGTCTTAGTACAAAGAAATACCCATCATATTTGGAACAGACAGATACAGACAGCAGCAGAGCTCCTGCTGCCTCCTCTCCATTGACCATGGCTGAGGGCAGGTCCTGTTTGCTGCTTGCTGCTTGGTTCTCTCCTGTGTCCAGTTACACTGACACTGAAGGACAAGAATGGTCCCTTGCACATTGTCAGTAATGCCACCCAGAGACTAAGGGCTAAGACAGCATTAACAGACTCTTGACATTTTACTTTTAAAAAGGTAAGAGTCAGCCAGGCATGGTGGCACACACCTGTAATCCTAGTATTTGGGAGGCTGAGGCAGGTGGATTGCAGGTTCAAGAACAGCTGTAGCAAGTAGTGAGACTCTCATCAACCTAGTGAGACCCTGTTTCAAAATAAAAATTAAAAAATAGGGCTAGGGTGCCAGGCATGGTGGCTCACGCTTGTAATCCCAGTACTTGGGAGGCTGAGGCAGGAAGATCACAGTTTCGAGGACAGCCTCAGCAAGTAGTGAGACTTTCATCAACCTAACAAGACCCTGTTTCAAAATAAAAATAAAATAGGGCTGAGGATGTAGCTCAGAGGTAGAATGCCCCTGGGTTCAATCCTCAGTATCACAAATGAAAAAAGATAAGAATCAGAGATGCCTGCTCTTCTTTGTCTCCCTCTGTTAGATTTTGGTCTCTGGAGGTGTGTGCTTCCTGGCGGTTGAGATGTAGGGTTGAGGGGTACAGTGATTGCCCGAGAGAAACAATTCTGCCCTTTCATGTAAGCGGTCCATTTCATCATCCTCTAGCAGAAAGGTGTTAAACCTCCTTCCCTCCAGAATCAGCAAGCTCTGTAATTAACTCCCGAGATGCCCTCTGTCTGTCAGTGGTTCATATACTACCAGAGGGAATGGTTTCTACTGCAACTGAAAAAATTTTGATGATGTTGTGTGTTTCCTTGATTTGGATGATGTTTATAGATATATGTATACATGAGCAAAATTATAGCAAGGCCCTGATACAAATTCAATCTTGTATCACGTGGGTGGTGACATATTTGTATGGCATATTGTTGCAGTACAGTTTGTGTTTTTCTGCACCCTGTTATTAAGGGCTTTCTCTGTGCCCAGTGCTGGACTCAGAATATAAGGCAGGTATCCTCCCATTTTACAGGCAAGAAAACTGATGCTCAAATAGATCAAACAACTTGATCAAGACCAGCCAGCTAGTAAGTGGCAAGTTGAGGATTTGAACCTAGGCAATTCTAAATTGCTGTGCTGGCAATAAGTTTAATTTGATTCAGGCCATAAGTCCTTTGAAGGAATGCTATCATCTGAGTACAATTTTTACACTTTAGGAATTGGCTATTACCCATGAAATAGAAATAAATGGAGCATACCCTTGACGTGGGGTTTCGTGGAAAGGATCTTGGTAAGGCACGTGGGTTGTTAAACAGATTTATCTAATCATTGATGATTGATAAGTAGTTAGGTTGGGAAAATAGTGGATCTTTTGCATGCATTATCTTTTTTAGAGCCTAAAAATACCCTGAAAGATGTTAAAGTCTTATATTACAGACGATGCTTTGGGCTTGGGGAGTATATTTTTTTCCCCAGCAAAACAGATAAGTAATAGTTGCCAGGATTTGGCTGTAGATAAGGCAAACCCTGGTATCCCCATCCACACAATATAGTTTGAGACTATATCTGGATGAGAAGTAGCTCAAAAGACCCTGGAGTCAAAATCAAGGTCTCTGGGAGACCTTGATCTTTAGTTTTGCCACCTTCGAGCTTGAGTTTTCCTGTTCTATCCTAGCTACTCTTTGGACTTGGTTCCTGTAGGGCCAATCCTCTGCCTCCTTGACTTTGCTGACTTCTCTGTCCTTGATCTTGAACTATTCCAACCTATAGTATCCATTCACGTCTTTATACTCCAGGCCACTCATTCATTTAGTGGATACTGCTCTGGGTGATGGGATGAAACAGAAAACTACACAGACCAAGTCCCCGTTCCCATGCAGCTGATGTCAGAGTAGAACTAGCCCTGCCATTTCTCCTCCCTCATCTGCCCTCCATCCCCATTCCCAAATCTGGTCATTGACCAAGAACTTTTATGTTGGGACTAAAGGACTCTCAGGGAAAGATTTATCTAAATTTTAGCTTTTAACTAGGCATGATGGCACGCTTATAATACCAGTACTTGAGAGGCTAAGACAGGAGGATGGCAGGTTTGCAGTCAGCCACAAAAACTTAGCAAGGCCCTCTGCAACTTAGTGAGAACCTGTTTCCAAATAAAAAATAAAATAGGGCTGGGAGTATCACTCACAGGTTCAATGCCTCTGGGTTCAACCCCCAGTACTACAAAGGGGGGGGGGGGCGGTTAGCTTTTAAGATTAAAAGAACATAGCCGGGCGTGGTGGCGCACACTTGTAATCCCAGCCTACGGGAGGCTGAGACCGGAGGATCCGGGTTCGCGGCCAGCCTCAGCTACCTAGTGAGGCACTCCACAACTTAGTGAGACTCGGTTTCAAAATAAAGAATAAAAAATAGGGCTGGGGGTATAGCTGGGAGGTAGAACGTCCCTGAGTTCAATCCCCAGTACCGCAAAAAAAAAAAAAAAAAAAGAACATTACCATCTATGTGATTGAGTAATTGCCCTCGAACGTCACATGGAAAATGTAGTGTGAAGCCAGCTACAGGAGCTAAATTAAACTGACGTAGGTGTTAGACAAGAAAGAGTTAAGACATTAAGGCATGTAGGAATTGGATGAAGTCAAGCAGGGAAACCCTACTCCAAAGTTTGTAGGTTTTGGACTTGTTTTCCTGACAGCAGGAAGGGGAGTACACGACCCATATGGTGTAGTGTGTGTGAGTTGACACAAGCGCCTCTGGAGACTGTGGAATGTGGAGTATGCCTGTTTGTCTCCTTTTGCATCCTCTCCTCCATTCTCCATTCACACTCTGCTCTGTGCCTGTGAACTGCAAGCTGGATCTGTTGTTCTACAGCTCTGAACAGGACTCAGTCCATGGGAGAAGTGAGCCAGAGATGGGGATCAGAAGGAGAGAGGGTCCCACTCTGTCCAGCCTGCTGCAGATCTGCCAGTGACCACAGCTCCTCCTTGGTACCTCTCATTTACACCCCCAGCTCCCTCCTGAAAGATCCAGTACTCACTCTGACCTCTACTTAGCCCTTCCAGCACAGTGGTGGTGAACACTCCCTCTTTGCCACCCACAGGTAGTTCACTATTTTTGCTTCATTTCCTCAAACCTGCTCATGCTTCTATAAGTAGGTCCTTCATTCATACTCTGAAAACCCTAGGGTAAGCCTAGGCCCATCTGGGTGTGCCTTCTTTTCTGCCAGTATCCAGGATGACCTGTCAAGCCAACAAAGCACATTGAAATATCCCTGTGATAAAAAGACACTGACTCTGTATTTTGAACCATCGGCTCACTAGTGGAAGTTGCACCAGCATCAAGTCTTTCGGCTTGCTCTAGTTCTTGGATTCTTAGACAACTTGTTTTTCTAAGAAAATAATTCTTAGAGGCAGTAAGATTTAATGCAGCTCTTCCGTAGCAGATGGAAGCTTAGTTCTATCCAGCCATGTTCACTGGTTTTCTGTGGATGCCTGATCAAGTTCCAGAATAAATTTGTTTGCTTTCATACCCCTGAAAGTCAGACATTACCTAGATTTTGTACATTTGGGGATGATGAATCCTATTAGTCCCATTAACCTTTGGGTTATTAATATTAATAAGTATAGTGTAAAAATAAAGAACTAATTGGCCAGGTGTGGTGGTGCATGCTTGTAATCCCAGTACTTGGGAGGCTGAAACAGGAGGATCACAGGTTGGTGGCCAGGCTTAGCTACTTAGTGAGGCCTTCCGCAACTTAGCGAGACTCTGTTTCCAAATAAAAAAAATAAAATAGGACTGGGGGTGTAGCTCAGAGCTAAAATGCCCCTGAGTTCAATCCCCAGTACCCACCCCCCCACACACACAAAAGAACTAATTGTCATTATTTAATTACTTTCCTTCGTCCAGGGTAACCTGTACGAAGATGGATTTGTTAGGCCAGTGCCTTGGCTGTCTGATAATCTTATTGGCTCACCTTGCCACACATCTGCCTACTTAAATATTTTAATCAGTTCTATCTTTCCATCAATATTTTTGTCCTTTTTTTTTTTTTTTTGCAGTACTGGGGATTGAACTCAGGGGCATTCTACCTCCAAGCTACACCCCCAACCCTATTTTTTATTCTTTACTTTGAAACCAAGTCTCACTAAGTTGCGAAGTGCCTCACTAGGTAGCTGAGGCTGGCCGCGAACCCGGATCCTCCGGTCTCAGCCTCCCGAATGCTGGGATTACAAGCGTGCGCCACCACGCCCGGCTTGTCCTTTTTTTTTTTTTTAATTCTGTTTTTTCATGATACATTGTCAGCAAATTCTCAAACAAAGTTCTTTTTGGCCAGGGATCTTTTTTTCAGATGAGTATTCAATTCTGCTGTACCCACATGCACAACACAAAATAGATGTGGGCATTGGTGGTTTGGTTGAATTTCCGTAGTATGAGATGGAAAGAGATAACCTAACTACTAGTAGATCACATGCCTTCCTCCTTTTGAGGCTTCTGTGAGAAAAGCAGAATCAGGACGGATGAATGTTGTAGGTATTTTCGCATTGGGAAGGCTGCAGAGCCTTCTCCTCATTCTCAATCCAGAATCATCTCACTTGTTCTGTAGTGTTGTTGACAGACTCTGCCCCAGCTCAAGAGACGGCTTGTTCCACCTCTGTTGTTAGTGCTTCCTTAAATTGAGCCACAATCAGCCTCCTTTATCTCACCACCCACTAGTGGAAAATTACCTTTCCAGAATATCATGAGTAATTCTAGGGTTCCCTCTCCCAGGAGGCAAGATAGCTCAGAGAGTGGAAATAACCTACTACCAGTCATTCTTCTGACCTCCTCTAAGACATTTTGGCCACCTGAACTGAACTCCTAGGGTACATTCTCAGATCCCTTGTGGCTTCTTGGCACAGAGTCCTATGTCCTCCATCAGCAAATCCCCATGTGCACTGCCTGGTCTCTGCTTGGCTCCTCCTCTTCCTCCTTCTTTCTTTTTTGAAGTAAAATTTACATATATAAAAGTAATCATTTTAAAGCAAGCATACAGCTCAATGCCTACTTTTTTTTTTTTTTTTTTCTTTTTTGGTACTGGAGATTGAACCCAGGGGTATTCTGCCTCCAAGCCATACCCCTACTTTTTTTATTTTTTGTTTTGAAACATAGCATCACTAGGTTGCTGCAAGTCTTGCTAAATTACTGAAACTGGCTTTGAACCTACAGTCTCCTCTCTCAGCTTCCCATATACTGGGATTACAGGCATGGGCCACCACAGCTGGCATTAGTGCCCACTTCTTGAGTGCATCAGGCCCAAAGCAGCTTACAGGCCAGGAGCCCCACCTCTGTGGGACTTCACCTGAATGTTCCTGGCCCCAAGCTGTACAGCCAGACATGGTCCCAGACACAAAGGCTTCCTGTAAGTCTAGTCCCTGTTCCCACTTTGGTTCCTGCCTAAGTTCCTGTCAGCGCTTCATTTCCCCCTTGCTGGGTACTGAGCTCCACATGACCTGAGCTGGTTGAGCTGTGCCCTGACACCATGCTCAGCCGCTGTCCACCTTCTTCCCTTCACATTCCATCCCCTGCAAGACTTGCCCAAACCAAGTAGGTCATTCAGGACCCAAACATCACTATCCTAGCAGTTTTGACCTCACCATGCTCTTGATACGCCTGAAACTTGACCTGCCACACAAATTGTCTTGCTTTGCCGATAGCACCAGGGAAAATCAAATTCCCATCCATAGCTATAATCTATAATAAAGAGCATTTGACCAACTTAGGGGGCATCTGTGGTTCTGCTTAAGGGTACTGGAATGGAACCTATCTGTTTAATCTCAGCCTTATCATCTTACCAACATTGAAACTTATGCTGCTTGTATCTCTCTCTCTCTCTCTCTCTCTCTCTCTCTCTCTCTCTCTCTCTCTCTCTCTCTCTCCATATATATATATATATATTATGCCGGGCGTGGTGGGGCACTCTTGTAATCCCAGTACTTGGGAGGCTGAGACAGGAGGATCGCAAGTTTATGGCCAGCCTCAGCTACTTAATGAGGCACTCTGCAACTTATTGAGACCTTGTTTCAAATAAAGAATAAAAAATAGGGCTGGGAGCCGGGCGTGGTGGCGCACGCTTGTAATCCCAGCATTCGGGAGGCTGAGACCGGAGGATCCGGGTTCGCGGCCAGCCTCAGCTACCTAGTGAGGCACTCCGCAACTTAGTGAGACTCGGTTTCAAAATAAAGAATAAAAAAATAGGGCTGGGGGTGTAGCTCGGAGGTAGA
>PVLC010003854.1:59200-91945 GCA_004027655.1 Graphiurus murinus | reverse complement strand
TTTTTTGGTACTAGGGATTGAACCCAGTGGCATTGTACCTCTGAGTTACACCCCCAGTCCTATTTTTATTCTTTATTTTTGAAACAGGGTTTCACTAAGTTGTGGAGAGCCTCACGAAGTAGCTGAGGCTGGCTGTGAACCTGGATCCTCCTGTCTTAGCCTCCCAAGTACTGGGATTACAAGCATGCACCACCATGCCCGGCTTCCTATCCACTTTTTTTTTTTGTGGTACTGGGGATTGAACTGAGGGGCATTCTACCTCTGAGCTATACCCCCAGCCCTATTTTTTTTTTTTGTGGTACTAGGGTTTGAACTCAGGGGCATTCTACCTCCGAGCTATACCCCCAGCCCTATTCTTTATTCTTTATTTTGAAACCGGGTCTCACTAAGTTGCGGAGTGCCTCACTAGGTAGCTGAGGCTGGCCTCGAACCTGGATCATCCGGTCTCAGCCTCCCGAATGCTGGGATTACAAGCATGAGCCACCACACCTGACTATTTTTTATTCTTTATTTTGAAACCGAGTCTCACCAAGTTGCGGAGTGCCTCACTAGGTAGCTGAGGCTAGCTGTGAACCTGGATCCTCTGGTCTCAGCCTCCCAAATGCTGGGATTACAAGCGTGCGCCACCACGCCCGGCTCCACTTCTTTAATGATAGTGTATTCTATTTTCTCTGAGGATTTTTCTTCTCCTCATCCCCATATATGTCATTTTTCCAAGGATTTATCTTTAGTATGCTTCTGTCTTTTGAAGATCTCATTTCTTCAGTTGTCACTTCTGTGCCAAAATTTTCAAATGAAAATACTTTGAAAAGTATGAAGTGTTGGATTACTCTATTTTTAAGTCTTGTTTGCCCTGTTCTAAGTCCACATTTTTCAGTGTTTGCCTAATATTTCTTTTCCTGTTGTTACTAATTTCATTCAGGTTTCTGTAATTACTCTAATTATCCCAAAGCCACTGAGATTTTCCTGGCTCAATTCTGTTTTTTCTAAGTTCATTTTACATATTTCCTCCAGGCTACTGTTGTTGAAGTACAGCTCCCTTCTCCTAAAATCTGTTAGTTTCTCATTGTGTAAAGAATTACGTCTTACGTTTTAACCCAGTATTTGAAGCCTTTCATGATTTGGCCTCAGCCTAGTTTTGTTTTTTTTTTTTTTTTTTTGCTTACTTTCCTTAGCACTCCCTTCACTTTATTCCCCATATATCTCCTTACACATCAACCATACATTTCTGTTAATATATCCAAAATCATAATGATTTGTTCTCTTGTGTGCCGAAGACATACTATTGGTGGTATGTATATTTCAGAGATATTGACATCTTCAAGTAGGCCATAGTTTATATATGGTGAGATCAAATAATATGCATAATGATAAAGGCAGGACACAGAGTCCCTACTTAGAAACCAACTGTCCAGAAGATAGCCAGAAAGTGATTTTTCCCCCTTAGAAACATTTAAAGATGAACAAAAACTTATGCTAAGGTGCTATAAATGGAGAAAGTTAGCATTCTGACAGTACTCTGGACATTTCCACATTAGGTTTCTTGTCATTTATTTGTTTTTGTCCTGTGAAATATTTTTTCTTTTTATTTAACTGACCATTATGTTTAATTTCAGGCTCTTGATGGTTTTTTTTTAGCAATCATGACAGATGGAAGTATAATATATGTGTCTGAGAGTGTAACTTCGTTACTTGAACATTTACCAGTGAGTATAAAAATCATACAGTCTCTTTCTTATTTAGTGTCCATTTTAAGTGTCCTAAAGCACTAGGAAGTGGACCTGGAGAGCAATGTTAAACAGTGATTAAAGGGCAGGAATGAAGGCTCTAAGTGTATCTTTGTTTTAGCATGGCTATGTTCTCAGTCATAACTGTGATATCTAGTAACTTAATATTTATCTACACTTAACCATTGTTCCCTTCTTTATTCTAATACTAACTTTTCAGTGTTTCCATTTTAATCAGCCTGATGAACATGTTTAAACATTGAGAATATCTTGAGATTAACCAGATTTCTACTGAGATAATTGTTGTAGGTAGGGAAACTAATAAATAATTTTCTAAAAAAAAAAAAAAAAAAAAAAAGATTTGTAAAAACACACTAAAAATAGTAGATAAAGAATTTTTATTTGATGTGATTTCAATTGATAACATAATAATGGCCATATTCAATTTATTATCAGTATTACCAAAAAGGTAAAAAGAATTAGAAGTATAGTTTTGATTAGAGCAGTGAATACCTGAATTGTGGGTTGTTGTTTTTGTTTTTTCTCAACATGTATTTACTAAACATATATTCTGTGCCAAACACTGTTAAGTATTCTGCTGTAGTTGATGGTATTTAAAATGAATTTGCAGTTTTATTTGTTAAGTTCTTGTCTAAGTTGGGTCTTGTGGTATAAATATTCTAATAGTATTTACAAATTACTCTTAAAATATACTTTTTAAAAATTTGTAACAACACAAGTAAACTGCTCTACAAATGTCTTTTTTAAGAGATGTTAAAAACAATATTTCCTTCCCTTTGGTTACTCTGCTACTTCATAAGAGAGTGAATTCTACACTTAAAGCCAGATAGTGAGTAATGCACTGATTTCTTTGGTTCACACAGAAAATAACTTGACTTTTACTGTTTTCCTAAGGGCTTCCTTTTCTTTTCTTTCTTTCTTTTTTTTTTTTTTTTTTTTTTTTTTTTTTTTTTTTTTTTTTTTTTTTTTTTTTGCGGTACTGGGGATTGAACGCAAGGGCATTCTACTTCCGAGCTATACTCCCAGCCCTATTTTTTTATTCTTTATTTTGAAACAGGGTCTCACTAAGTTGCAGAGTGCCTCACTAGGTAGCTGAGGCTGGCCGCGAACCCGGATCCTCCGGTCTCAGCCTCCCAAATGCTGGGATTACAAGCATGTGTCACCAAGCCTGGCTCTTAAGGGCTTCCTTTTCTAGTAAGCTCAAATAATAGGTAATAAGCTCAACGTCTACAAAATGGTCTGAGAGCAAAGCATGAAATTATAGCAACACATAAGTAAGCTAGCATAGGCAGAGAGAAAGAATAAGGAGATTTTCTGGGCAACTTAAAAAAAAAAAACAGTAACATTTAGATAGCAAGAAAATGCAGAAAAATAATCCCTTTATATGACTAAGATACAATATACAAAATTGAGAATAAGTATAATTATGTGCTATTAAACCATATGTAATTGTCTTGATTTTTATTTGACTCATGCAATTAAATAATTTTTTATTTAATCATAATCAGAGCATCATTTGCAGTGTGCTTATATTTTTGAAAAGCCTACTTCTACCCGGTATGCTGATGCATGCCTGTAATCCTAGCACTTGGAAGACTGAGACAGGCAGATCACAGGTTTGAGACCAGCCTCAGCAATCAGTGAGGCTTACATCAATTTAGCAAGACTGTTACCAAGGAAAAAGTAAAATAGAGCTGGGGGTATAGCTCAGAGGTAGAATGCCCCTGGGTTCAATCCCAACTCCACAAAAAAGAAGAAAGGAGAGAAGGAAGGAAAGGAGGAAGGGGAGGAAAGGAAAAGCCTACTTCTAGCTGGGCATGGTGGCACATGCCTGTAATCCCAGTTCTTGAGAGGCTTACAGACAAGAGACTCACAGGCTCAAAGGCAGCCTCACCAAGTTACTGAGACTCTATTTTAAAGGGGGGGGGGGCTAGAAGATGTAGCTAGGAAGTACAATGTCCCCTGGGTTCACTCCCCAGTACCATTAAAAAATATATATATTATAATATATATTACAATATATATTTTTATATTATATATATATATATATATATATATATATATATATATATATATATATATATATATCCTTGAACTCCACTCAGAATTAGAGGCCTTTCCTCTCCTGTTACCTTATATATACTACCACCATGACACAGTGAACTGTCATTTGTTTATTTGGATAGTTAGGGTAGTTGTAAGATTCTTAAGGTCAGGAACTTTATCTGTGTATCCATAGGTGTTCTGGCTGGTTTTTAGAAAGGAACTTGTTGATTATTCATTGAGTGAATGATCGTAGTAGGCCATTTGATGTAGCTGTTTTTTAAACTCTCTTTCTAATGTTGCACGGGTAGCGGATCTATTATAAAGGATAAGTAAATTTTGAAATAGACAACATATGACAGATTTAATTGGGATCAGTTATTTGACCGTTAACATTCCTCTCACAATAAAAACCCTCCCCATTTCCTTCTGGATTTTTTTTTTAACTTTTAATATTAGTACGTATTTGAGGTTTATAGAAAAATTGAGAAGATAATATAGAGTTCCCAATGTCCCCACACTGTTATTAACATCTTCTGGATTTTATTTGTATGTGACATTCAAAGAATGTAGATTTGACAGATGAATTTTTGAGCAAGGGAGATTGCTGCTGATTCAATCGACTTATTTCATCCATAATGAATTATAGTATACTTTATTTAAAATTTCGCCACTCTTCACTTACTATAGCAACTATCACATTACTGACATTTCTGAATTATGTTTTTTGATGGCTTGAAAGCGTAATCACAAGTTTACTTTGAGAAAATTAACCCTGGTTAGGATTTTATACAATAAGAGAAAATGTGATTTTGTTTTGTGTTGTCATTAATAATTAAACTGCAAATGACATAATTTTGTTCTTGATTGCTGAGTAGAATTCCATTGTGTAAATATCCCATAATTTTGGAATATTCATCTGTTGATGGACACCTAAGCTGGTTCTGTAACTTAACAATTGTGAATTATGCTGCTGTAAATATGGATATGCATATATCACTATAATATTCTGATTTCAGTCCCTTTGGAAAGGTGCCCAGGAATGGTATAGCTGGATCATATGGTGGATCCATGCTCAGTTTTCTGAGGAATCCCTACACTGATCTCCAAAGTGGCTACACTAATTTGCAATCCCACCAACAGTATAGAAGAGTTCCAATTTCCCTACATCCTCACCAACATTTGTTGTTTGACTTCTTAATGGTTGTCATTCTAATTTGGGTTAGATGGAATCTCAGTGTAGTTTTTCTTTTTTTTTTTTATTTTTTGCGGTACTGGGGATTGAACTCAGGGGCGTTCTACCTTTGAGCTACACCCCCAGCCCTATTTTTTACTCTTTATTTTGAAACCGGGTCTCACTAAGTTGCGGAGTGCCTCACTAGGTAGCTGAGGCTGGCCGCGAACCCAGATCCTCTGGTCTCAGCCTCCCGAATGCTGCGATTACAAGCGTGCACCACCACGCCCGGCTCAGTGTAGTTTTAATTTGCATCTCCTTGAGTGCTAATAATGCTGAATATTTTTTCATGTATTTATTGGCCATTTTTTATCTCTTCTTTTGTGAAATGTCTATTTAGTTCACTTGCCCATTTCTTAATTGGGTTGTTAGTTTCTTTAGTGTTAAGTCTTTTCAGTACTTTGTATATTCTAGATGTTAGTCCTCTATCAGAAGAATAACTTGCAAAGATCTTCTCCCATTCTGCATGGACCTGGAGAACATGCTAAGTGAAATTAGCCAAAGGTGAAGGGTCATATGTTTTCTCTCATACACTAGGAAGTAATGGCGATACCAGAGGGACTTCAGATAATGGAGGAGAAACTTCAGTGGAACAAGGGAGGTGGTCTCAGGGAAGGGGGAGGTGGAGAGTCAGTGAATGAATTATTTCTACCAGCAGTGTGTGTGTGTGTGTGTGTGTGTGTGTGTGTGTGTGTGTGTGTGTGTGGCTGTTGGGGGGGGGCACAAAATGCTGTGTGCTTGTATGTCACGATCACTATGACCTACATTATGATGTGAGACTAGGATGCACCAATAAAAGTATGAAAAAAGAAAAACCTGTAACAGGTGATTAGCTAGCAAAAAGTTTTAAAACAATGATAGTCCCTTTCTTTGTATTTTATGTATTTTTGTATGCATACCTTTTTGTCTAAAAGAGAATTTGGGCTATAGAAGGGAAGAACCATTATACAATCTCTAAATTAGGATTTAGTGTTTATAATTCAATTCTGTTGAAAGATTAAAACTTGCTACTGTATGTTTTATTTATTTATTTATTTTGTTACTGGAGGCTGAACCCAGGGGCATTCTACCTCTGGGCTAAACCCCTAGCCCTATTTTAATTTTGAAACAAGATCTTGCTAGGTTGGTAAGATTCTTGCTATGCTGTAAAATTGTAAGACTGATTCTATGAGCCCTGCCAAAAGGACTAGTTACTTTTCTCATATTTGAAAATTAATTTAAAAGTGAAATTGATCTAGGTATATTTTAACTTATTTGTAGCTAATAAGTGCTTTTATTCATCATGAGACTAGAAACAAAATTTATGAAATTTCTTTCCTGCTCAGCTTTTTGCTAACAAAATCATAGAGTCGTACACTTAAGTGCCAGAAGGGATTTTAGAGATCATAAAACCTCAGTCCCTTTACATTGTCAGCAAGAAACACAAAGCCTGAAGATAGTGGATCTAATTGTACAAAAATTTAATGTAAGTGCCGAAATGTGAAATCTGGTTTCTATTCTACTGCAAACTTAAAATTTCCAATGTTTTACTACTTAAGGTTGATTTCCTCATCCTTGCTTAAATGTGTTCCTGAGAGTATATTAAATTGATAACCATGCAATTTAGGGAAGATGATTTACCCACACTATAATGGAGTCCAAGGTTAAAAGTGCCACTTAAGATACTGATGACCCTTCCTTTTCTACTTTTCATATTTAGTAGTTTGGAAACATAAACATAAGTGTGTTTTAAGAAAGTTAGTATGGTCTTTGGTATAAAATACAGTATGCAGAAATATAATTTAGAGATTTTTTGAATAGTTATGATGCAGTGGCCAACTTTAGAGGCTCAGAATTTTTGTAAATGAGGAACACAATTGTTTATATCCAAATATATATTTGACATGTTATATCCAAAATATATTTGACATTTTTTTTCAAAGTAGCTTTCAGTCCCTTTTAAGTAGTTATTGTCTACAGGAATCTTTTTTTTTTTTTTCTTTCCATACTGGGGATTGAAACCAGGGTCATTCTACTTCCAAACTACACCCCAGCCCTATTTTTTATTCTTTATTTTTGAAACAGGGTCTCACTAGTTGCAGAGGAACTCACGGATTGCTGAGGCTGCCCGCGAACCTGAATCCTCCCGTCTCAGGCTCCCAAGTACTGGGATTACAAGTATGCACCACAAGGCCTGACTTACAGGAATCATTTAATTGTCCTTTGTCTAGCAAAGGGAAAAGATAATTGCCAGTCGTCACCGTTTTCACTAAATGGGAATGCTGACCTAATGCAGAAATAAGGTCATATAACTAAATCAGCAGGAATTATATTTATTTTTTCATGAAAATCATTTAGAGGTATTAAAGGACCCAGGTAGCTAGTATTTTCTTTTCTTCCCATGGAACTGTGTTTGGGAATTGAGCAGGTGTTATGGTAACATCAAATATGATTAGCCTCAGCTGGGTGTGGTGGTCTACATTTGTAATCCCAGAATTTAGGAGGCTGAGACAGGAGGATTGTGAATTCATAGCCAGCCCCAGCAGCTTAGTCCCTCTTCATCTTGTGAGATCCTGTTTTGAAATAAGAAATAAAATAGAGCTGGGAGTGTAGCTTAGAGGTAGAATGTCCCTGGGTTTAATACCTAAAAACACACACACACACACACACACAAAGATTGATATATCAATCTTGTAGAAACTTTGAATGCAGTGGTTCATGAAAAGTTGGATACTTTCCATAAAGTGACAGGAGAAACAGTGGTGGGGAAGCAGTGCTTATGATCATACTCTGACCATTGTATCCTTTTCACATCCTACAAATTTAAATGAGAACACAAAGGTAAAATAGGTCAAATCATAGTTTACTGAAATATAGAAGAAATTGTCAGAATAAATAATAGAAAACTAGTATAATTCTCAAAATAAAACTTTTATTATTTCAAATTGTAGTCTTTCGTGGAGACTTTTTTGGAGCTATATCAGTGCTTGTATTTGTACTTTATTATCAATAAAAGTTAATTTTCTAGCATTTTTGTTATTCAGACCCGAGTTTTAAGTTTATGCTTCCAGTTCTAGTGACTTTAGGCTTCCAGAGTAATTCCTTATTAAAATATAGATACATTATTTGTACGGTTACACTTTAAGCCATTATTAAATAATTCCTTAGCCCCAGATCAGTCATTCACTGTGCTGATTGCTATATACAAGGCACAAAGTTAATGTTACTTGATTGGAAGGGAGAAAATTAAAGATATAAGAGAGAAAGCCCTTTTATTCATTGTGGGCAACACAACACAGACATTAGAATAAATACTTTTTATGGAAAGTAATAAGTACTAAAGTTATTTTTATTGGGTATTTTGGTGTTAAGGGAATGCTTTCTTGAAGGAAACAATTTAAACTGAGCTTTGAAAAATGGAGGATACAGATATATGGAGGCAGGGGAAAGCCATTTCACTTCACAGAATAATCTTTGAGAACTAGACAAAAGAGAAGGAATGCCAATGTGTGATGTGTATGGTGGGCAGTAAAGTACCTGTTTCTTACCTCCCACCATCCCCGGTGGCTCTTTCTGTTTTTTTTATTTTTGTTTTTAAGCAGTGGATCTCTTCAGAGTCTTTTTACAGACATATAAAATATAAACAAAATGAATGTGGAATTGCTTTGGTTGAATGCATCCTGCCTTCATAGCTCCTTTTTACTTCCCCTGTCTCCACCCCTGCCTCCACCCCATTTTAGATACCATCTCAGAATCCTTAGGATTCTTCAGAGCAGTTTGGAAATGTAGAGAAATCAAGTAGAATGGACTGGATTCAGTAGAAAATTTGAAGTCATTGGAGTTTGGTTGTTATTGGTACTTAAAGATAATTATCATATTCGTCTTTGAGTCCATAACCATTGCAAATTGTAGATACCCTAATGTTTTTCAAATTACTATCACTTAATGAATCATAATTAATGTCATGTATTAGCAAGCATTATAATTTTTAATATGAGATGTAGGATAGAAGCCTAGAAAAGATGAAAGGAAAACAAAAGGGCACATTGGCCCATGCAAAAGACACTAAAATGCCAGACATGGTGGAAGGCTGAGATAGGAGGATCACAGGTTTGAGACAAGCTTCAGCAGCTTAGCAAAACTCTCAAACTAGCAATACATTATTTCAAAACAAACAGACAAACAAAAACAATAAAAAATTGGGCTGGGGATGTAGCTCAGGGGTAGAATGCCCCTGGATTCCATCCCCAATACCAAAAATAAATAATAAGTCAAATGACACCAAAGTCAGATCTCCTTTATTTAGACAGACACTGGTCCTTTGTAGTCATGTATGACACCATCCTTTGATACAGATTTAAATAAATAGTAAGGCTGCATCTTATAGCTAAACATCTTTCTAATTAATTCTCTAATTAGTCCTATTGTATTTTAAACTGCTCGAATTTGGTGAAACTCAACTTTCAAATAATATATCAGGTTTTCAGTCATCTTGATCATAGATCTGATGACACTGGTATCAGAAGCCTGAAGGTAATGTTGACCTTTTAACTTCTTAATCTTGTTTTCTTAAGATGTAGTCTTTAACTTGATATTAACCAGTGTTTCAGAGATAATTAAAAGTTAATCATATGTTCCTCTGTTGTTTAATGGTGATTATTGTTTTATTTTTAAAAATTTCTTTTTCAGTCTGATCTTGTGGATCAAAGTATATTTAATTTTATCCCAGAGGGGGAACATTCAGAATTTTATAAAATACTCTCTACCCATCTGCTGGAAAGTGATTCATTAACCCCTGAATACTTAAAATGTAAGTAGAAGCTGTTAAGCAGAAACTCAAATGTTATATTTGGTAGCATCATCCTTTATTTTTTAATTTATGAAAAAACAGATGTGTAAATTAAAGTAGCATGTTCCATATTCCCTATTAGGTACTTTTTTAAATATTAAAATATATATAATGAAATTATGTTTATATCAAAAGTCTGAACTCTGTTTCAGAGTGTACTGAAATTTCATCTTGTTTGTTACAATAAATCTGGCCACAGTTATGCCATAAAACTTTTTTATACAAAATTGGAACCCGGCAATATTTTTATAATTTTTAAATGAAATTATACTGTATTAAGTGAGAGAAAATTAAGCATTCTCATTTTCCTCATTATTAACAATCTGGTCACTCAACCTGTGGGAAAAATTCTGTATTTCTTTTAAAATTAAGTAAAAAATAATGTGCTTTATTAATTAACCTAAATTAAGCAATTTTAGATATATTTAATGTACCAGTCACTTATACTACATCATAAAAATAACAAAATAGTTAAAAATATTCTCTGCTATCAAGAATCACAAAATATTACAGTATAATCAGACATTTCTACTAGGTTCATTGGACAAATCAAATTGACTGGAGCAATTCTTTTTTACCCCCTATAAAATCCAAAATTGTTATATCATTGTATTTGACTATCAGATATTAGATGTTTTCTTTAATCTTTTTTATACTTTTAAATTTTTACCTTACCTGGTAATAGTGACATCAGACATCCTAGAGCTTCTTTGTATTTAAATCTTCAAATTCTATAGTGTACTAAGAGTTGCTATACATACACTTACACATACACATATATGTATGTATATTTTTGACAGGAATGGATAGCTTTTCAGGTGAAGATGAGCCAGACACCAGAAGTCATTAGAAGCCTATGTTTTATTATTTATAATCAAATTTGCATGTCATTGACCAATAGGCCACTCTAACACTGGCACTTACGAGAAAGATTTGGGCTGGATCTAATATATGCAGAAGCCAGTTGTGTGCCTGTAAATAGTATTTGAAGTCATGGATTGAATGACATAGCTTGAGTTAAATATATAGAGAGCAGGAGAGAAGAATTAGAAACTTAGAAACTGAGAGATAGCAGCAGGAGGACAAAGGAGAAGGAGTTGGCTTTGGAGATCCTTACAAGGGCAGAATTGGCTGGAGAACTGAATCAAAGCCTGTGACAGAAAGGTAGACTCTGAGACTCTAGGCTTCTGCTTTCAAGTTCAGAGGTAAGGATAGCAATAGTACTTTTTGTGTGTGTGTGTGATACTGGGATGAACCCAGGGGCATTCTACCTCTATGCTATACCCCCAGGCCTATTTTTTTATTCTTTATTTGAAACAGGGTCTCACTAAGTTGTAGAGGGCCTCACTAAGTAGCTGAGGCTGGCCACGAACCTGCGATCCTCTTGTCTCAGCCTCCCAAGTACTGGGATTACAAGCATGTACTACCACACCCAGCTAGCAATAGTACTTTTCAATAGAGGAAAGTCTTAATTAAATGGCTTGCTAATCCCTTAAAGAGTTGACACACAAAAAAGGTTTTTCTCCAGAAAAAAGTGCTTCATGCCAAAGGAGTAAACATGGGTTAAAATACAGGGGACATTACTCAGAAAACTCAGTAGGTCATTTTGGCCATAATGAAGGTGAAATGATACAGATTATATAATTTATGTCTGGAGAATAAAATAGGGGGGAAAAAAAGGCCAATATTTCACCCCCCCACACACACACACCAAGGAAACTCTCATAAATTATTTTTCCAACTGAACACTAAGTACTTAATTATTAACTCAGTGCAGTCACAAATTGCCTTGCATATATAGGTAACTGAAACATGTATTCATTATGTTCATACTCCTGCCTTTGGTCCATTCGTGCCTCTTATTCTTAGACTAATACTGCTTTCATCTCATTGCTTTAGCACTCAAGGACAAGTTAACACTTTCCTTCACTCACTACATCAAGCTCATGCTCTTATATCATTATGGTAACAGATGGTTTTATCATCTAACTCAACAAGTTAAAAATCTATCCATCATCTTCCCCAAATCCTCCCCAACTTGATTATCAGTGCCTAACATCAGGTCTACTGAGTTAACCTATCTAATACTCAAATACTGTCCCCTCCAACCTTATTTCTATTGCAATGATTATCTCAGTTTTCCATTTGTGTCCCTAGTGTGGATGTTTTCAAAATTTTTGACCTGAGTGATTTTTCCCCCTACTATAAACCATCCAGATTTCCTTCTCTGGCTCTTCACCATGTTAAAAATAAAAATCAAACTCCATAGGATGAAATACTGGCCTCTTTTCTTTCCCTATTTTATTCTCTAGACATAAATTATATAATCTGTATCATTTCACCTTCATTATGGCCAAAACGACCTACTACGCACAGGTCTTAGGTGATAGGTTAGGTTTGGGACTTGTGGTGAGAAGAGATCAAATTGACATGTAGAGGGACTAGGGATTGTGGCATCTAACTTCAGAAACAAGCATGCTTAAGACAAAGACGGCAGCTAACATAGGAAGAAAAAGAGGGAGTAAGACCTGATCAAATTTAAAACTGCAGAAAGTAAGGACCCAGAAAAAACAAGAAGACTTGTAGTGCTAAAAGATTAGAAGAGAAATTTTTCACTAATATTTTTAGTTTAAATTACTGATGGGACATCAATGGAAATGGTCCTTAAGGCAAATAGTGATTCGAGAGTTTATCTTATATAAAATGTTAGAGTTTGGGAGAGAGAGATGTCGTGGCTAATAAGCTTTCCAACACCAGTCGGTTTATAAGGCATCTCAAAAGATGATCAAAAGAACTGTGTGAAAGCTCAAAGATTGGTTCACAGAAGAGAGAGGGTAAGGTAGGAAAGCAAGTTCATGTGGTGGAAATGAGGAAGTGTCAGTTTTAATAAGAAGTGGAAACAATGAGGAAAAGCTACTGAAGTTGACAATACAAGTGTTAGTAATTTTTAGAAGTTGCTGTAGGGGTGCCATGAAATTAAGAAAAATTAACACATGGAAACTGGGGCACATACTGACAAGAAGATCTGTCATACTAAAAATATTAGCATGAATAACTTTTATTTTATTTTTTTTAGATGGAAGACCTTTCAAATTTAAAAGTATAGAGAATTTGTAGGTGCTAAAGGAAAGTAAGTGGCATGGCCTGGCCCTGGCCCTAGAGGTGATAGGAAAGTATGTTCCAGGTAGAGGTGGAAACATTAGCTTTAGGATGGGAAGCAAAACCTTTCTTTCAAACTAAGGTGAAGAATGAGAAAGAAGGACAGGTGAAAATGGAGAAGCAAGTTGTTTGTACAAGACGAGGTCTTCTCCTAAAGGTACTCTATTTTGTGGACTAAATAAGATTTTGTTGAAGACTTCTATTGGAGATAATGGATGTGAACTTATAACTTTTATAATCTTATTTCATGTGACATATCACAGATACATGATGTTTAATCATTTATTTCAGCAAAAAATCAATTAGAATTCTGTTGCCATATGCTTCGAGGAACAATAGACCCAAAGGAGCCATCTACATATGAATATGTGAGATTTATAGGAAATTTCAAATCTTTAAATAATGGTAAGTTAAGATCCTTTTCTTTCAATGTATTTTAACTTGGTATTTTTCTAAGCTCTTTGACATAGATGTTTGAATATCAGTGACAGCTGGATTTTACTGGAATAACTGCCGTTACATATTTCTGTCCTATTTTAGTATCCACTTCAGCACATAACGGTTTTGAAGGAACTATACAGCGCACGCACAGGCCTTCTTATGAAGACAGAGTTTGTTTTGTAGCTACTGTCAGGTTAGCTACACCTCAGTTCATCAAGGTATGCTTCTAATTTTAATTCTCAAAGTGATTTCAGTTCATATTATGAGAACTGTCTTATGTAATTCTTTTTTGTTGTCTCCAGAATGACTGAAATTTCCTGCAAACACCATGGTATATGTATTGAATTAACAGAAGTTCTTAGACCAGTTTTGTTCTATTTGTTTTGATCTTAAGAAGTAATAACAATGGCTAACATTTGAGTACTTATTGCATGCTTTATACTATATACACACATTATCCCATTTGATTCTTACAACAATCTTATGAGGCAGATACCATTATGATCCCCATTTTGTATGTTAACCTAAGGAACCTGAGGCTTAGAAAATTGCCAAAAGTCTCATCTATCAAGTGATAGAACTGAGACTTCTTATTCTTTTTCTTTCAGACTCCTGTTCTTAACTGTTGTATTATGTTGCAAAAGCTCATTTAAGGACACAGAAGAAGGTTTATAGTACTCTGGTTGGTAGGACCATATTTAGGGTTTGCGTATGTAGAGGGGATAGGGTTAGTAGGAAGTAAGTTTAGAAAAATAAACAGGCCAGAAATGAAGTTTTATTTGTTTTTTTTCCATGCTGAAGAGATTTCAGCATGAGGGACTGAGAAGGTTTTTAAGCAGGGAAGTTGTATATAACCATATTTGAGTATTAACGGGACATTCATGACCCCAGGGTAGAAGACAACTTGAAGAACAAGGAGACTGGTGAGATGTTAGTGCAGTAAAGTGGTCAATGATGGCAGAGTTCTACACTAAACCACTGATAATAGATGGGATGGAATAGATTTTTTTGAATACATAGCAGGTAAAATTCAAAGGATTTAGTAGTGGCCACTTAAATGGTAAAGGTAAAAATGAAAGAATATAACTAAGATTTCCAGGTTCAACCACTACACGGGTATGTGTTGACTAACGAGTTGGAAAATGCTGTAACTGGGAATGAGGAGTAAGGTCGTTAGCTCATTTTAGGGCATGCTGAGTTTGAGATATAGGGGGACAATTCAGACAGATACACAGATCTGTAATTCAAGAAAGAGTCTGAATTCAGAATTAGGATTTATAGGCACTAAAACCTGCATTTTAGTGTTACTTATTGCCACATTTTAAATTTTTATTTATTTTTTTTGCCCACAAGCTATGTTAGCACTCTACTGCTGAACTACATTCCTAGCCAGCCACGTTCTTTAGTACTGGAAAATTAAAATGTGTTAGAAGTTTGTTTAGGTAAAAGTTATCTAATAGTGACTTTTATAACTAACAACATTTAGGATTTTTCTACGGAAATGGGAGTATTTCTAAATTTTAATTGTTTATTTATAGGAAATGTGTACTGTTGAAGAACCCAATGAGGAGTTTACATCTAGACATAGTTTAGAATGGAAGTTTCTATTTCTAGATCACAGGTAACTTCATTTTTAAATTTATAAAAAGATAATAGAAGCCAGGTGTGGTGGCGCATGCTTGTAATCCCAGCATTCGGGAGGCTGAGACTGGAGGATCCAGGTTCACGGCCAGCCTCAGCTACCTAGTGAGGCATCCGCAACTTAGTGAGACTCAGTTTCAAAATAAAGAATAAAAAAAAATAGGGCTGGGGGTATAACTCGGAGGTAGAATGCCCCTGAGTTCAATCCCCAGTACTGCAAAAAAAAAAAAAAAAAGATAATAGAGCCAGGCATGGTAGGTGCACACTTGTAATCCTAGTACTTGGGAGACTGAGACAGGAGGATCCAGATACGCAGCCAGCCTCAGCTACGTAGTGAGGCCCTTCACAATTTAGTGAGACCTTGTTTCAAAATAAAGACTAAAAAATAGAGCTGGGGATATAGCTCAGAGGTAGAATGTCCCTGGGTTCAATCCCCAGTACCACCAAAAAAAAAAAAACGATGATAGTCATACATTATTCTTGACATTAATAGATTTATTTATTTATTTACTTATTTATTTATTTATTTGCAGTACTGGGAATTGAACGCAGGAGCATTCCACCTCTGAACTATACCCCCAGCCCTATATAATTTTTTTTTATTCTTTATTTTGAAACAGGGTGTCACTAAGTAGTGGAGGGCCTCACTAAGTAGCTGAAACTGTCCTGGAACCTGCGATCCTCTTGTTTCAGCCTCCCAAGTACTGGGATTACAAGCGAGCGCCACCATGCCTGACAACATTTAATAGATTTAAAAGACAAGTTTTCTGGAAAACTTAAATCCATTATCTATTTTTCTTTTCGGGTATGGCTGTGGGTGTGCGCGCGCGCGCATGTTCCTAGGGATTGAATCCAGGGGCCTCACACACTGTAGGCAAGTGCTCTACCACTGAGCTACATCTCTAGCCCCTATTACTTATTTTTCAAAAAAAATAAAGCCCCTCCCAAATTGATTTCTAGTTGGAATGTTTCTTATGGAAAAGATGTAATACTAATTATTTTAATATGTAACTTAGGGCACCACCAATAATAGGATATTTGCCATTTGAAGTTCTGGGAACCTCAGGCTATGATTATTATCATGTGGATGACCTAGAAAATCTGGCAAAATGTCACGAACACTGTAAGTAGATTTTAATATTTTGGGTGATAATAGTTTTTTTGTTTTTGTTTTTTTTTTTTTGCGGTACTGGGGATTGAACTCAGGGGCATTCTACCTCCAAGCTATACCCCCAGCCCTATTTTTTTTTTTTATTCTTTATTTTGAAACTGGGTCTCACTAGGTTGCAGAGTGCCTCACTAAGTAGCTGAAGCTGGCCGCGAACCCATATCCTCCGGACTCAGCCTCCCGAATGCTGGGATTACAAGCGTGCGCCACCACGCCCGGCTTGATAATAGTTTTTAAAATCATATAACTGGAAATCTTTACCCATTAACGAAAGGTGGTAAAATGCAGATTTGCAACCATTTTTGTTAATATGCAAAATAGGAGCGAGTTTAATTTAAACTCGACCTATGATGATCTTTTTTTTTTTGTGGAGCTGGGGATTGAACCCCGGGATATTCTACCTCCGAGCTACACCCTCAGCCCTATTTTTTATTCTTTATTTTGAAGCAGGGTCTCACTAAGTTTCAGAGGCCCTCACTAAGTAGCTGAGGCTGGCCATGAACCTGCAATTCTCCTGTCTTAGCCTCCCACATACTGGGATTATAAGCGTGCACCACCATGCCTAGCTGACCTATGATTTTTACTATACTGGTTATAATATAAAGCAAAATCTTCCAGTACAGTTAAAAAATGTAAAAAGCTTCCCTAATTAATTTAATCAAAACCTTTTTTTTTTCCTTAATATCTGTTAAAAGACTTTAGGACGTAAAAGCTACAGAGCATGTGTTGGGAATGACAGTTACTTCAAATAATTAAGTTACTTTGATTTTGATTAATTAAGGGTTAAAAATTAAATGCCTTGAGGCGGAAAGACAAGGAGGGTGGGGGGCATCAAGTGCTGTGTGCATGTATGTCAATGTAAACATGATATACATTATGATGTGAGACCACAATGCACCAATAAAAGCACATTAAAAAAAATTAAATACAGCTGGGCGTGGTGGTACATGCTTGTAATCCCAGTACTTGAGAGGCTGAAACCGAGGATCCCGGTTCAAGGCCATCCTCAGCTACTTAGTGAGGCTCTCTGCAACTTAGTGAGACCCTGTTTCAAAATAAAAATTACAAAATAGGACTGGAGGTAGCTCAGAGGTAGAATGCCCCTGAGTTCAATCCCCAGTACCGCAAAAAAAAAAAAAAAAGCCTCAAAGAAACTGTACTTGACAGTATCTGAGAAAAAAAGTTGTTACCCTCAGTATCTCTCTCTAGGTGGGAGGAAATCAACAGTGTGAGTCTTTGGAATTTTATTGTATATGAAAAAAAAGTATAACTAGCTATAAAACTGGACACTGGAATATCTGATAATTGTTTGGGACCTTAAACTAGCTATGAAGAATAACTTTTTCTTATAATTAGTATATGTGTTTTGGGGAAGCCAGAAAAACAATTGCATATATAGATTTAAATGTAAATAGTAGCTTTTGGTTAAAAAACCAGATACTTTATAATTAAGTAAGAACCAAAAAAAATTTTTTTTTCTTTTCTTTTTAGTAATGCAATATGGGAAAGGCAAATCATGTTATTATAGGTTCCTGACCAAAGGGCAACAGTGGATTTGGCTTCAAACTCATTATTATATCACTTATCATCAGTGGAATTCAAGGCCAGAGTTTATTGTTTGTACTCACACTGTAGTAAGGTAATTCTTTTAGAGAATTTCTGAATTATATTAACATCCTATGATTATGGCAGTGGAATTTTTATGCATGATTTATTAATGAACTAAAAAGTGATTTTCTGATTTTTAATTATCCTTTCAAGGTATTACTAAACTTACAGGCATTATATATAAATGTAATATAGGTGGTAGAAAGATACTGAGTGCTTGACATAAGTTTTGTGTATTACAGCAGAAGTTGTACTGTCATTCGTATACCAAAGTCAATCAAAAAGCTGGAAAGAGCATACTCTTCCTTTACTTAGTTCCTGTTAATTTACACACTGTGTAGTTATGATAATTTATAGTAGCATAGGAAACTATGAGAGACTCAGAAAAATACAAATTGAATTAAGACCATACACTGTACATGTATTCTAGGTTTGTATAAGCACATAGAAAATAGTCTAGAATTAATGATGAAGTGATAACATATAACAAACACTGAATGGTTGCAGTTTTGTGGTATTTTAATGAATGACCAAACACTAAAATTTTATTCTTTCCTTTTATAGTTATGCAGAAGTTAGGGCTGAAAGACGACGAGAACTTGGCATTGAAGAGTCTCTTCCTGAGACAGCTGCTGACAAAGTATGTTTTTAGAGGTCTTTTAGAAAAATATTTAATCATTTAATTTCTTCCTAGTGAAATATCAAACTCAGTAATTGACAGGAAAATTATTGTTCAAGTATTTCAGTTCCTTAGTATGATAGAGTTATAATTATACTTTACTATTTTACCATTTTAAATATTTTAATTTAACTTTTAAAATCATTCGCTTCTAAAAAATAATCGGAGGTCCTGCCATTTAGCAGTAATTAGGTGAGAGACTTCTGATCTCGGATTAAAACTACCATTATTAATTGCCTTTGATGTGCTGCACTCTGCTAGGTACTTTATATGAATTGTGAAATGTGATTTACTTTTTAGATATCCTTATCTGGTAGGTGATATCCCCAGTTTGAAAATACTGAAACTCAGATTTCAAGGGGAAGAAGGGAACCTCCTCCAAAGATACATAACTGGAAAATTATAGTCAGAATTTGAACTCTGGCTTCTTTTCTTGTTATATCATGTAGAAGTATAATATTATCTATTGCTATGTAACAAATTACTTCAAAACTTAGTACTGTAGAACAACACATGTGTTATCTCATAGTTTATGTGGGTCAGCAATCCACACACAGTTTAGCTCCCCTTCAGGATCTGTCATGAGGCTGTAGTCAAGTGTCAGTGGGAGTCATAGCCATCTCAAGGTTCATCTGAGGCACAGTCTGTTTCCATCTCCCTCAGTGATTGTTGGCATAATTGTTCTTCTTGGGCAGTTGAACTGAAGGCCTTGGTTCCTTGGTGGCCTGCCTTTCATTCCTTTCTAGGTGACCCTTTTCATCAAAAAAACATGCAGGAAAATCCAAGGATAGAAAACAACAGCAAGATGGACTTAAAGAAAATGTTTGCTTTTTTTTTTTTTTTGCGGTACTGGGGATTGAACTCAGGGGCATTCTACCTCCGAGCTACACCCCCAGCCCTACTTTTTTTTCTTTATTTTGAAACCAAGTCTCACTAAGTTGCAGAGGGCCTCACTAGGTAGCTGAGGCTGGCCTCGAACCCGGATCCTCCGGTTTCAGCCTCCTGAATGCTGGGATTACAAGCATGCGCCACCACGCCTGGCTAAAATGTTTGCTTTTTTTAAGACAAGGGAAATAATAGCATGTTTGTATACTAATGAGCTGATGGGGTAAAAAAAAGTTAATGATGGGAGAGCTAGAACTAAAAATGTTAGGTCAGTGTTTTTGACTAAGTGAGAGAGACTAGAATCTAAGTATACAAGTGGAAAAACTGAGCTTAGTTAGGAGGCAGATTATTCATTTACACCAGGAATTGGCAAACTGTGGCTGATAGGTCAAATCTGTCTCTCTGGTTTGTAATTCCTACAGAGTGTTTTTACGTGTCTTAAATAGTTGAAAAAATTAAAAAAGAATGTTTTATGATACAGTATATCAAATTCACATTCTCATGTTCATATATAACATAGCCACATTCAGTTGTTTATTTTCTGTGGCTGCATTTGAGCTGCAACAACAGAATTGAATGGTTATGACAGACTGTATAGCCTATAGGACCTAAAAGATTGACCCTCTGAAATTGTTAATGTTACAGAAAGAATTGGTTGATCCCTGACTTATAGCAACATGAAGGATAGAATATGTGAATATCACATTTTCACAATCACACTCACTTTAAGTGGTCTCCTTTTTATCCACCTTAAATTCATAGTTAATTGTAGCTATGCATGTACCTTCATCTTCCTAACTCCTATAGCCCTTCATTATGCTTCCTTAGCAAAATCTCAGTGCTGATAAAACCCAGCCAGTAGGCAAGTAGATAAAGTAGTGGGAACTTGTAGCAGTATTCTCAGTAAAATAGGAACTCAGACTACCAGCTAAGAGTCAGGTTAGGAGAGGAGTTGGAAGAGAAGCAAAAGTACTAAGCAGTTTTATAGGAAAGAGGAAAGTGAATGTCCTGGGGAATATAGTGTGTTGGCAGGCAGCATAAGAGCCCAGTTGTGGTTCTTTGTCATTAATTTGAGGTGAGAACAGTAACCATGTTGTGTTTCTTCAGCCATTTTCAGCTCTGTAGGAGCTGTTAAAGAATAGCAAAAAGATTGGGTATAACCAGCATTGAGAATTTTGGCAGGAAATGTAACAAACAATATAAGCTAGGGAGCTAAGATACATTCATAGTTATAATAATCAACCATGATTTAAGCTGGATAAAGAGGGGAGAGAAGCTACAACGGAGATGTGATTGTGAAAATGTGATAGAATCAATATATTATGAGTTCTGCTTAAGCCAAAGGAATTGGGATACTAAAGAGAATGAATAGGAAAGTGGGAAATAGGGTCAGAGATTAGTATGTTTGAAAGTAACAGTATGGAATGTTTATTCTTACTGGTAATGACTCTAGGCTCTGAGTAAGAACTTGGCTGAGGGCTGGTGGAAGTCACAATCTTTAGAGGAGAGGACACCAAGGAAGTGAGAGGTCATGCTGTTGAATGTATGAGCGTAGATAACCTTGGGATTAATACTTAATGAGGGGAATACTGAAAGATAAAATTTAATTGCTGGGAAGTAACCACAGAGCCAGTACATGACTGCAGCAAGAAATAATGAGTTACATAGTATGATATAATGTTAGCTTTGGAGCTGTGAGTTTGGGGGACCCAGACAGGAGGGTTGCAGGTTCATAGCCAGCCTCAGCAAATTAGCGAGGCCCTGCTTCAAAATAAAAAATTAAGTAGGGTTTGGCAATGTAGCTCAGAAGTAGAATGCCCCTGGGTTCAATCCCCAGTACCACAAAAAAAAAAAAAAGAAAGTGGAAAAGACATGCAACTGTGAAGAGTAAGGAAAGTGAGGCCGCCATAAACACTTACAGTGCTGCCGCCATAAACACTTACAGTGCTGCCGCCTAGTATTGAATGCTTGTCTGAAGTAGGCAATCATTTTAGGCTACTTGTAATTGCTTCCAGAGGGACCCTTGAGCAAGCAAGCTAGAAGACTAGAACAATGACGTTTAATTTGTACTCTTAGAGGTGCAACAGTGTTTGTTTATGACAAACAAAGACTGAGTAACAGAGGTAGGGTTAGAAAAAATAGTAAGGAGATGAGTTCATACAAAGCTGAGAAGCAGGATAGGATGTTGGATAATTGATCCAGTTGGATATTGAAATTCTGGAGAAAGGTCCAAATTGTAGTGAAGAAGATTTTGAGCAGTCAAATGCTGAGTTCCAGAGATGCTTACAGTATTTGTATATAAACTAAGGTGTCATCTGTATTCTTTTGTCATTCATTCATTCATGAAATTCATTCACTCACTTATTCATTGAACCCAGTGGTGTTCTACCTCTAAGCTACAACCCAGCCCTGGTTTTTGTTGTTGTTTTGGTTTTTTTCTGTTTTAGAATTTAGAAACAAGGTCTCACTACGTTACTATGCGCTGGCCTCAAACCTGTGATCTTTCTACCTCAGCATTCTAAGTACCAGGGTTACAGGCATGCACCAGTGCACCTAGCTTTGCATTTTCTTTTTTAATGTGTTAAATACACATAACATGAAATTACTCAGTTTAAGACTACAGCTTACTGTTATTAAGTCCATTACCACAGTTATACAGCTGCCGCCACCATCCATGCCCAGAACTACTTCATCTTCTGAAACTGAAACTATACTCATTATATTAAACAGCTTCTTACTCTCCTCTACTCTTAGCTCCTGGGAACGACTGCTTTACTTTCTGCTTATTAATTTGATTGCTCTAAGTACCTCATATAAGTAGAATGATACAGTATTTGTCCATTTGTGACTGGCTTCTTTTACTTAGGGCTAATCATGTTTGCATATGTCAGAATCCCTTCCTTTTTAAGTCTGGGTAACTCCATTGTGTGCATATAACACATTTTGTGTATCTATTCATTGGTCAGTGAATACTGGAGTTGCTTTCCCCTTTTGGTCATTGTAATGTTGCTAAGAACATAGGTATACAAATAGCTGTTTAAGTCCTGCTTTCATTTTTGGGAGTATATACCTAGAAGTAGAATTGCTAGATCATATGATAATTCTGTGTTTAATTTGGGAAGAAGTACCATACTTTTGCCATACTTGTGCCGGTTTTCATTTCTACCACCAAAGCACAGGAGTTCTGGTTTCTTCACATCCTTGCCAACACTGGTTATTTTCTGGGCTTTTCGGTTTGTTTGTTTGTTTGTTTGTTTTGATAGTCGGCATTCTGATATATATGAGATGCTAATTCATTGTGAGTTTGTTTTGCATTTTCCTGATTAATGAGGTTGAATGCCTTTTCATGTACTTATTAGCCATTTATATATCTTCTTTGGAGAAAGGTGTATTTTGTCCTTTGCCCATTTTTTAATTGGGTTGTATGTTTTCATTATTGGGTTGTAGGAGTTCTTTACATATTCTGCATATTCCTTATCAGATGTATGATTTGCAAATATTTCTTTCTGCTCTGGAATATTTTTTCACTCTGTTGGTAGTACTTTTGATGCACAGAAGTTTAATTTTGATCAAGTTCACTATATTAGCAAATCCAGTGTTAAGAAACATGATGCTTTAATTAAGAGTTGTACAAGCCGGGCGTGGTGGCGCACGCTTGTAATCCCAGCATTCGGGAGGCTGAGACCGGAGGATCCGGGTTCGCGGCCGGCCTCAGCTACCTAGTGAGGCACTCCGCAACTTAGTGAGACTCGGTTTCAAAATAAAGAATAAAAAAAATAGGGCTGGGGGTATAGCTCGGATATAGAATGCCCCTGAGTTCAATCCCCAGTACCGCAAAAAAAAAAAAAAAAAAAAAAGAGTTGTACAGTTTGGGCTCTTAATGTTTAGCTCTTTGGTCCATTTTGAGCCAAGTTTTGTATATGGTGTATATGGTATAAGGTAGAATCCAACTTCAGTGTTTTTGCTGTTCTTTGTATAGAGAATGAAGCCAAAACTTTCATGCTATAAAAATGAGTTCTCAAGTCAGCTGTGGTGGCACACACTTATAATCTAGTGCTTGAGAATATGAGACAGGAGGATCGCGAGTTCGCGGCCAGCCTCAGCTACTTACTGAGGCCTTCCACAACTTAGTGAGACCCTGTTTCAAAATAAAGAATAAAAAATAGGGCTGGGGGTGTAGCTCAAAGATAGAATGCCTCTGGATTCAATTCCCAATACTGCAAAAAAAAAAGTTCTCAAGTGAGGTACAATAGTGCACACCTGTAATCCCAGCTACAGACGGAGGCAGGAACATCACAAGTTCAAGGCCAGCCTGGATAACTTAGTGTGACATTATCTCAAAATAGAAAAAAATAAAAAAGCGAGGGTAGAGTGCCCCTGGGGTCAATCCCCAGTACTTTGCCCCCCAAATTCTCATTTCTTTACCTAATATATACACAAATAGTTTTGCCAAATTATAGGTAAAAACTGATTTTTAAAATATTTATTCATTTTTGTTACAACAACATTGCTAATTTGAGATATCTAAAATGAACAACTAGAAAATACTTATTTTTTCTGTCTCCTTAGAGCCAAGATTCTGGATCTGATAATCGCATCAACACCGTCAGTCTCAAGGAAGCATTAGAAAGGTTTGATCATAGCCCAACCCCTTCTGCATCCTCTCGGAGTTCAAGAAAATCATCTCACACAGCAGTCTCAGACCCTTCCTGTGAGTACCTTACTTGAAAGCAGACTTCTGTTGAAGAGAGCACTTCTAAATTGTTTTGTGTTGTTGGTATAAACATTTTTTGACAAATGTTTCTGTAAAACTATGTATGTTTTTTATAATTTTAAAGTATATTAACCTTTCTGGTGAGTAAAAGGCACATTGCTCATTGCTCAATTTTAAGGAAGAATTCAGTGTCCTATAAAATATGTAGATGTGATAATATTAAGTTTTTAATCATCCCTTAAAAAGAAAGCAAAACTACTTTTTTTTTTTTTTTTCAGTACCAGGGATTGAACTCAGGGGTATTCTACCTCCAGGCTAGGCCCCCAGTCCTATTTTTTATTCTTTATTTTGAAACAGAGTCTCACCAAGTTGCAGAGGACCTCACTAAGTTGCTGAGGCTGACCGCAAACCCGGATCCTCCGGTCTCAGCCTCCCAAGGGATTACAAGCGTGCACCACCAAGCCTGGCAGCAAAACTACTTTTTTTCACTGTATAGATAGTAGGTGTTCCTTAAGTGTGCTTTTTGAAAGATTATCTTTATGAAAACATGCATAATTGTCCTTAAATTATGTTGACATTCCATATCTGTAGATTCAACCAGCCACAGATAAAAAAATTTCCAAGAAAAAATTACATTTGTACATTTTGAACATACATAAACTTTTTCTTGTCATTATTCAATAACATCTATTTACATAGTATTTTCATTGTGTTAGGTACTACAAATTATCTAGAGATGATTTAAAGTATACAGGAGGATGTCCATAAGTTATGTGCAGATTCTATGCCATTTATTAAAAGTGACTTTAACATCTATGGATTTTGTTTTGGTATTTACCGAGAGTCCTAGAACTAATTTCTGTGGATATTAAGGGTATGACTATAGTAACTTTTTATAGTGTAATTTCTGTGGATATTAAGGGTATGACTATAGTAACTTTTTATAGTGTGTGTGGCACTACAGATGGAACCCAGGGGCATTCCACCTCTGAGCTATACCTCCAGCCCTATTTTATTCTTTTATTTTGAAACAAGGCCTCAGTAAGTTTGCACATGGCCTTGCTGAGGCTGGCCATGAACCAGAGATCCTCCTGACTCAGCCTCCCAAGTACTGGGATTACAAGTGTGTGCCACCATGCCCGGCTTAGTAACTTTTTAAATTAAAAAAATTCCTACTTCGTGTATTTTCTTTGTCCTTAAAAAAGAAAAGCATAATTAAAGTGAATCATATATATATATATATATATATATATATATATATATATATATATATATTTTTTTTTTTTTTTTTTTTTTTGGTGGTAGTAGGGATTGAACCCAAGGGCATTCTACCTCCGAGCTACACCTCCAGCCCTATTTTTTATTCTTTATTTTGAAATAAGGTCTCACTAAGTTGCAGAGGGCCTCACTAAGTAGCTGAGGCTGTCCGAAAACTCAGATCCTCCCATCTCCGTCTCCCAAGTACCGGGATTACTAGCGTGTGCCACCACGCCCAGCTGTAAAATCATTTTTATTCACTGAAGTACATTTTCAAGTTAATCTTTGAAAACTATACTTACAAGTACTAATGCTATTCTGTTTTTGTTGACTAACTTCAGCAACACCAACAAAAATCCCAACAGATACTAGCACTCCTCCCAGACAGCATCTACCAGCTCATGAAAAGATGGCACAAAGGAGGTCATCATTTAGTAGTCAGGTAAGCTCTTACATTAATTTTTTCTTTTGTACTAGAGATTGAAATCAAGGGCAATCTACTTTTGAGCTATACCCTCAGCCTTTTTTATTTATTTTTTATTACTTTTATTATTTTGTGTGTGTGGTACTGGGGATTGAACCCAGAGGCATTCTATGTCCATGCTATACCTCCAACCCTTTTTTATTTTTTGTTTGGAAACAGAGTCTTACTAGGTTGCTGAGAGTTTCACTATGATGCTAAGGCTATCCTCAAACCTGCTGTCCTCCTGTCTCAGCCTTTCAAGTGCTGGGGATACAGTCATGCACCACCATACCTGCCTTTATGTTTTCATTTTGAAACAGTCTTTCTTAGTTGCTGAGGGTCTCACTAAGTTTTCAAGGCTTGCCTCAAACCTGCAATCCTCCGTCTGAGCCTCTCCAATACTAGGATTACAGGTGTGGGCCCTGCACCTGGCTTAGTTAATATTCTTCGAATAAAGATTTATTAAGGGAAAGATTACCTAAGTATTCAGAAATTCATTGATTCGTCTCTTTCTATAAAGATGAAATAGTTGTTGGTATATGACACTTATTCAAGATTTTTATGAACTGGTTTTCATACATATAAGTCATTTTCATTATTTCAGGTGAAATGTTAAAGTTATTTTCAGTTGTGCAAAGCTAATAAATTGAGAGTCATTTTATATTTTAAGTTGAAAATACCAATCACCTTCAACTAAGTACCGCCCTCTTACTGAGACCTCATGCAAGGTACTATGGCAGGTGCCTTGTAAGAGTATAGAGAAATAGAGAAGGAGGCATACCTGTACTCAACTAATAAAATTAAGAGGCACTTTGTCAGCTCAGTGATAAACATCTTGTTGATATTTCTGGTAGAGATATTCATATATAGGAATGAGCGTCATTTCAGTGTTATTCTTTATTTTGCTTCTAGTCCATAAATTCCCAGTCTGTTGGTTCATCATTAACACAGCCAGTGATGTCTCAAGCTGCTAATTTACCAATCCCACAAGGCATGTCCCAGGTATTTTTTGTGTGTTTGTTTTAGTTGAGTTATTTACAAACTATAAATTGCTTTTAAGCAAATATGATTAAATACTTATATAATATTTATTTATAGCAAATATTTGTATTTGGTTATATATACTTATAGATACAGTGAATCTCTACTAGGGGCATATAGAGAATCAAGGGGCATTTTTGTTTGTTATAATTATAGGGTACCACTAGACCTTAGTAGACATGGGCCAGAAGTGCTGAATGTATTTCAGGATGTTCATATATAGGATATTGAGTTCAGTGTATATAACAGGTATTATAGGTGTTGACAATAAAGTATCCATACTAAAAGGCTACTACAAATAAGGGGAACAAAGATAACTACAATACCATGTTGTTTGGTCTTCACACATCGTGTGGACCCCTAATACAGCCTGAGGAAGTGAAGGAAAGCTTTCTAGGAGAATTGTTATCTGACATAAGTCCCAAGGGAGACCTAAATATAGAAATAAACAAGACAAAGGAGAATGTTTCCAAAAGTGATGGTATTACTTTTGATCACAAGTTTTCAACTTGTGATTTTATAACTCATTCAATGCCTCACATATATTAAGAACATAATTGCATAATAATGTGTAAAATTTTCTGACTATTCAAAATCCTGAATTCCGGCCAGGCGTGGTGGCGCGCCTGTAATTCCAGTACTTGGGAGGCTGAGACAGGAGGATTGTAGGTTTGCAGTCAGTCTCAGCTACTTAGTGAGACCCTCCACAACTTAGTGTGACCCTGTTTCAAAATAAAAAATAGGGCTGGGGGTGTAGCTCAGAAGTAGAATGCCAGCCGGGCGTGGTGGCGCACGCTTGTAATCCCAGCATTCGGGAGGCTGAGACCTGAGGATCCGGGTTCGAGGCCAGCCTCAGCTACCTAGTGAGGCACTCCACAACTTAGTGAGACTCGGTTTCAAAATAAAGAATAAAAAATAGGGCTGGGGGTATAGCTCGGAGGTAGAATGCCCCTGAGTTCAATCCCCAGTACCGCAAAAAAAAAAAAAACCCAAAAAAAATCTGTTGCTGGGCGTGGTGGCGCACGCTTGTAATCCCAGCATTCGGGAGGCTGAGACCGGAGGATCCAGGTTCACAGCCAGCCTCAGCTACCTAGTGAGGCACTCCGCAACTTAGTGAGACCCGGTTTCAAAATAAAAGAATAAAAAAAAAAAAGAAGTAGAATGCCCCTGGGTTCGATCCCCAGTACCGGGAAAAAAAACAGACCAAAAACTGAATTCTAGCAATACACTTTCATGTAAGGTCTTTATAATAGCATTGTATTGTTAGATGTTATGTTTAGTTGTGACAGTTTTTAATCAGCTTGAGTCCTCCAATCCTATTTGAAGTGTTAACAGAATTTATATGTAAATAAATTTTTATGTAAAGACATTTGCAATGTTGTTAGTTCTTAAATCTCAGGGGATACCCATAAAACATTTCTGAACATTCTTCCATAGGGATATTTTCATGAAATGTGTAGTATGTTGAACATGTCAGTAAGCATTCAATCTCATCTTTCATTCACTAGTAAAGTGCAGTAGTTTGCCTCTTTGTTCTGTGGTTTTATTTCCTTTCATCCTGTGTTGTGTATTTCTCTTTTTTTAGAAAGCCTTTTTAAATGGTAATAATGTAATGTTTACCTACAGATATAAATAACTTTAGTTACAGTAAAATATATTTGTATAACATGAATATCACATTTTGACTAATATTTAGGAAGACATGAAGGAGTCGAGGTACTGTTTATATCTCTCAAACCTAGTAGAATCTAATATATGGTTATTATCAGTTTCAGAAGTCAAAGTTGAATGCTTTGGAAATTACTATTTCTTATCCTTAGTACAAACTTTTGAAGATAGAGTTAAAAAGCATTGGGGGGTATTTCCCAGTTCATTGTAGGGAAGACTATTTTAAGATAGATTTCCAAAACAGTAAAACCCTTTCTGCTTTTATACTGTATTATGTACTGAGTGTACATGGAAATAATCAAATGAGCCTGTATAGACTTAAGAGATAAATCACTAAAGTGTGGTTAAGTTACAAACAGTGAAAAACAGGAGTTCCTTACTACTCAGATGTAAAACAGAAATAAGTAAAATTCAAAGTCCTATAAATAGAGTAACTTTGTTTTCAGCCGTGAATGCATTCATTCATTGATGATTGCTTAGTCTTTAAAAGTGTGTTTTAAATCTGTCTAAGGACCATATGAGGTGAAAATAATAATGTTGATTATCCGTCATATTTTTGAAGCTTTGGGTAATTATGCTGATGTGCACATAGAAAACATTGTAGGAATGACAGAATTTTATATAAATTAATGCCAAGTGCGAGATATATTTTCATGTGGTGAAGAGTAGAAATGAAAGTTAGAAGGTAATTTGTTCTAGTACGTGGTTGAGCCATGATATGAACTTAGGTCTTCTGCTAACTAATCCAGTCAGAAGTCAAAAACATACCAAATTTTGAACAGGGATATTATTTTAAAAAACAAAAAACTGGTAACTAAAAGAAGGAAAGCAAATCTACAGAATATAGAAATAGGAGAGGTAGACAGTAGCCACTAATTGCAAATCAGAGGGAGAGCATCCAAGGAAGGGGCAGACTTGCAACACTCTCCCACTTCTTAAACATCTCTTCCCTCACACCAGGCTGAGATTCATACCTCACTGTGGGCAGTTATGGCTGAGGTGCCACAGTGGAGGGTTAGCAAGAATCCTCCTGCTGCAGGGGAACTGGTAAAATTTGCTGAGAAGCTGCCCACTAGGATGTTACTGAGACTTGATGGAAAACTGCCTATAGAGGTGCTGAGGAGACCACTGAGAAGCTGCCCACTGGCACCTCTGATGTAAGAGCAAGAAGGAAAAGCACCAGAACCAGGAAGATGAGGGGCTTCCTCTTCAGTATCCCTATAGCACCACCTGCTGACATGCCTAATCCATTCTGCTGGCAAAGGAGAAATATTTTTAAGGTCCAGCTCCAGAGTTAGTGTTAGACAGCAAAAGAAAGATGGGCAAAATAGTCAAGAGGCAACACATTGATGATTGGTATAGCATTCTTAACTCGTGATAATTCTGCTAGCTTTTCACATTGCACAATTATAAGGAGCAAGTAATTCTAAAATGTATTATATTTTTTCCACATGTGGTACTTCAGTTTCAGTTTTCAGCTCAATTAGGAGCCATGCAGCATCTGAAAGACCAGTTGGAGCAACGGACAAGGATGATAGAGGCAAATATTCATCGGCAACAAGAAGAACTAAGGAAAATTCAGGAACAGCTTCAAATGGTTCATGGTCAAGGGCTGCAGGTAAGTGATTGTTATATTTGAATTAAAATGAAGTGTACCATTCACATTTTGGCTTCCTAGGTGGACTTTTTCTCTTGAAAAATTATATGCATTTACCAATTCAGTTCAGTAAATATCCATTAGTTACTTGCTCACTTGCTCTATGTGATTCTACTTAAGTTTCCATACAGAGTTATTCCTAAGGGTATTTCTTGTGTGTGTGTGTGTGTGTGTAGGTGTGTATGGTACTGGGGATTGAACCCAGGGGCATTCAACCTCCAAGCTACACCCCCAGCCGTATTTTTTTTTTTTTTATTCTTCATTTTGAAACAGGGTCTCACTAAGTTGCAGAGGGCCTTACTAAGTAGCTGAGAATGGCTGCAAACCCAGACAGATCCTCCTGTCTCAGCCTCCCAAGTACTGGGATTACAAGCATGGACCACCAAGCCCAGCTCCTAAGGGTATTTCTGCCAACATACTTGTTTTTCCGGATTTAATAAAGTCCAAATTTTAGTAAGTTCAAATCCATAACAAAAAAATTATATTTTACAAAAAACTTTGAGGTATAGAATTTGCAAGTAATAGTTTGATCTATATTTGTCTTACTCATCTTACTTCCATATATGTCATAAGTTATAAATGATGGGTGATACAAAGCTGCCAACCCACAGACCTTCATGAGTAGTACTTATGCTTTTTCTAACAATTGGAAATATGATACGATTAGAATGGTTTAGATAATATGTATGAAGTTACATTTTTTTCAGTAATTTGTGTGTATGTGTGTTACTTAGGGATTGAACCCAGGGATGTTCTACCTCTGAGCTACATCCCCAGCCCAGTTTTATTTTTCATTTTGAAACAGAGTCTCACTAAGTTGCTGAGGGCCTTGCCAAGTTCATAAGGCTGGCCTCAAACCTGCAATCTTCCTGTCTTAGCCTCCTAAGTACTGGGATTTCAGGTGTGTCTGCTTGTTTTTAATGCTCTCACTTGTTTTTGATCCCCAGCAACACACCAAAAATTTTTTCATTTAAATATAATCTTTATTTTTATAGATGTTTTTGCAACAATCCAACCCTGGATTGAATTTTGGTTCAGTTCAGCTTTCTTCTGGAAATTCATCTAACATCCAGCAACTCACACCTGTAAATATGCAAGGCCAGGTTGTTCCTACTAACCAGATTCAAAGTGGAATAAGTACTGGACATATTGGCACAAGTCAGCACATGATACAGCAACAGACTTTACAGAGTACATCTACACAGGTAATGTTGACAGCAGTGGACTATGCAGTGCTTCGTGACTGAAATATGTGGTAGTGCATGCCGTAAAGCTCTATCTTATGCCATCTTTTAATCGTAATTAGAACATAATATGTTATGTGATCAACAAATATTTCCTGCAAAACTATGTTAAATATTTTCAATATTTTGACATGCAAAGGTTTATGATCTGTGGGAGGATATAGTCAAATAATTATGCCAGTTTCTTGTAACTTAGACATTACTTCTACATGTTAAAAAAGCTTTGATTTACAAAGGAGATTGACCAGGAACATGTTACCACATGTGCAGAATAGATTGTTGGGCAGTGCTGTTTTAATCAACATTTTAGAAAATTCTCGTAATTAATATATATTTGTGGCTCTAAGTGAAAATATAAAATGAAAAATTTCAGAGTGTCTAATTCTCTCTCATTTGGGGTATTTAACGTGTATATTTTCTAACATTTCTGTTAGGATTGCGCTCCTTTTAAAATCATATCTTCTCTTCTAGCAAGGACTTGAAGACTAATTCATCTTCAGTTATTATACCATTCACACTCATGTGGTTAAATTTCTCTCAGAGTAATATTTCCTTCCTTCCTTTCTCCCTCTCTTGTCTCCCTCTCCCTCTCCCTATCCTTCTTTCTTCTCTGTAAGGGCATTTGTTTTTAAAATCATGAATGGTAAAAACATACTTCCCAAATAACTTCATTCAGTTAATCTCACTGTAAAACTTTCTTTTCTCACAGAGTCAACAAAGTGTACTGAGTGGGCACAGTCAGCAAACGTCTCTTCCCAGTCAGACGCAGAGTACTCTTACAGCCCCACTATATAACACTATGGTGATTTCTCAGCCTGCAGCTGGAAGCATGGTCCAGATTCCATCCAGTATGCCACAGAGTACCCAGAGTGCCGCAGTAACAACATTTACTCAGGACAGACAGATAAGGTAGGTGTCATTCCTCATTTGTCATTTTCAGAGTTGTAACTTGATTGATTAAAAGCAGTAATTTGGGGCCAGGGATGGTAGAGCACTTGCTTAGCATGTACAAAACCCTGGGTTCGATCCTCCAGCACTACAAAATAAATAAAGTAAAAACCATCGTTTGATTTTTTTTTTTTTTTTTTTTTTTTGCGGTACTGGGGATTGAACTCAGGGGCATTCTACCTCCGAGCTACACCCCCAGCCCCTTTTTATTCTTTATTTTGAAACAGAGTCTCACTGAGTTGCGGAGTGCCTCACTAGGTAGCTGAGGCTGGCCGCGAACCCGGATCCTCCGGTCTCAGCCTCCCGAATGCTGGGATTA